>JAQIXV010000071.1:0-120427 GCA_034700625.1 Tectocepheus velatus
CCCCTCTGAGTCACTCCTCTTCTGCCTTATCTCTCGAAAAAGGAATTTTGAAAATGAAATGAATTTTTGAGTTCTTTTGTATTTTTGAAAATCTTGCGGCAGTTGAGAGCCATCGCCACTCCTCAATATTTTAACCGACTTTACGGCTCCGGATCCTCACTCTCGCGACGAATCACTTGAGATCATACCGGAAGCCAACCATAGCTGCGGCGAACACTCCTATATTTGATTGAAGTGGTGTTACTCTATAGCCGTCTTACGTTTCCATTGCTCACATCTGAGCCGTTCTCATAGCATAAGTCGATAACGACTTAATTCTAACTTTCCTTCAAAAGCCTTTTCGGCTAAAATATCCAAACCTTTTGGGACTTACGTTCCAAACTTTAGACCCTTTTGTGGTCTCTTCTGACAAAACTATTACCCGTTTGAAAGCCTCGACTTTCTTCGAAATTGAGGCCAAAGAACGAACTCTTAGTACGTCGACTAATGAATACATCCTTTTGGGACATCTTTTACTTAAGACGATTCGCTCAAACTCTTTAGCCTTTTGTTATCTCTTCATTCCCTCCCATATTCTCCGATCCTTTATCGAGAGTCCATCCGAAACGAGTCGAAAAGCCTTTTGAGCCAAACTTTAAACCCTTTTGGAGTTTTCGGTAAAACTGTTTCCCGTCGTAAAAGCGTTGGCTTTCGTTCAAATGCAGGACTTTTGGTCCAAAAACAACTTTTCTAACGATAACCTCCTTTTGGGACGTTTTCGACCCATTTTTCTGAGTGTTTCCACTAAAACCTAAACATAATGTTCACTAAAGTCCAGATTCCGGTACATTTGAGATCCGATCAGATTCTTCACTACTATTCTGATCCCTTCCATCGATGTTTTTTTGAGAGTCAGTCCCTTTTGATCTCTGGCTTTGAATTTCGAGCGGCCAACAGGTCTTCTCAACCTTTACTTCGACTCAGTCCCCAATCAGGAGGCGCCCAAACGACGAATCGTTATTCCCATCCCTCACCTCCTGATCCCCCGACTGAACTCTACAGTGACGCCCCACTAATGAGGACCACAGTTACCGGTGCACTCGGAGGTCGGGTCCCCATTAGGGTGCACAGGGCGTCGGTAGAGTTGTAAGCGCCAGGGGTTCCCGTTTTTGTAGCTAGGTGATATACATGTATATGCCAAGGAAAATAGCAAGCTGCAAGTCCTAGGTTAACTAGGACATCTTGGACTTCTAAAGAAGTGTCGACTTTGACGTTCTGAGTCATGCACTGAATGCTATGATAATTCCTCTTCGGAGTCATTGATTTGATCCCTTGTTTTTGTCTGTCTCTTCATTTCCATCTGATTCGACCATTTAGTGCTATTCACAACATTACAATCGATGGCAAACAGGAGAACCCATCGACAATCACTTCTTGTGATCAGTTTCGGAATCTTTTGAATAAATTTGTTTTTGAGTTTTTAATATAATTTGATTTAATTGTTGTAAAAAAGTTTTTCGAAATCATTTCAATTGTTTACTCAAAATATTTCTCTAATAAAATGAATTTTCTTTAATTATAGCAATAATTCAAATGAAATAAATTAATCATTGATTTAATGATTGATCTCGAGGTTTGTTAAAAGATTTGTTGAAAACTTATTGCAATACTTATATGACATTAACCTTGAGTTAAAAGCAGAATCAATGTCTCAGACATTATGGTATCGATTTTTGTCGATATTAAATATGAAAGAGTAATACATTTGTCCTCATTTGAAGTGATGAGAGATAAGTCGAGGAACACATGTTTTTTCATTAATTGCTTTTTAAGACCAAAAGTTTCCTTCAATGAGAAACTCATTCATCAAAACTCAGACTTCTGTTCATTGAAAATGATCCGGACATTCACTTTAAACTAATTTTAAACATACCAAGCTTAATTAATTCATCTATGATATAATCAAATAGGAATTCTATCACTTAATAGGACATGTTAAATTGATCAAGACAACTTATTTTACTAATTTATTCGAATAGACGAAACAAATTGAATAAAACAATTGAAACCTTATTTAAAATAAAGTCAATTAATTGAAATTTATTAGAAATGACTCTAATTTTTATCATTTAATAAATTGGTTTAATCTTTATTCAACTCAAAACTAATTTGTTTAATGGATTTCTCTTCAATTATCGTCTTAACCCTCGCCTCAAAAATTGATGTCAACTTTTTTTGAGCAAAAATCTGTCATTGGCTTAAATATTGAAATATTTGTCAATTTCTTAGATGTTGTGAAAAAATATTTATATAAAACAAAAATTCTTACTCTTATTTATATGACACGACTCCTGAGGTCATAAAAATAGTTTAGTTTAGATAAAAGCAAACGTTTGATAACTGAATGAAACTTTCGTCTAATGGTATCACAATTTTTGGCCAAACTTTCAAATCAATGGTTGGCTTAAAATAAACGATTGAAATAACGTTTACTTAGACTCAGATATTATGAGACAAATATTTATTTTATTGATTCTTTGGTTCAGTTCTGTCTTTTCGGCTCTAGTTTTTGATCCGAGTATAACTCAATATTCAATTTATTATTCAATAGTTTTGTTCAAATATTAATTACTTTCAGAACTGACTGAAGACATCCAAAGAACTATAGATTCTTCGAAGGACTTCACTCTTCTGTTTCGCGAATTAAAGCCGAGACGACGAGTCACTGAACAACCGATTTGTGAGATCAAGAATTTGGCCAATAGTTTGAGGATTACATTAAACCGAACAAAACCCGCGATTATCGTAAATCTAAGAGAATCCGTTTTCAAGGGACCGGCTATTGAGAGAAACTTCAGTCTTCCTTTGGAAGGGCTGAACGAAACAAGTAATCATAAGTTTCTTATTATCCATTTCGAAGACTATTCGCACGAAAACCCGGAATCAATTAAACAGCGTTTGTGGGTATTCTTAGATTGTGTTTCTCAGGGATACCTCACTCTCAACGCCAACATTTTCAATGGATATCGAAAGGATGGCGGACCCGTCAGAGCTGTTAGTATTGATTCTATCATTATTTTGACACAAACTTTAAATTTATTCGCTTTTAAGGAAAGGGATAAACGGATAACAGTTGAGTGCCATCCGAATGGATTGCATCAGATTCTGCACGAAGTTGAGTGTCCCTCAGCGCTCACCCAACGGGTTATTCCCCTATCGTCACATCAACGCATAATCCTGACCCGAGCCACGACTTCTACCATCGATAAGGACGGGACTGCCTATCATTTTAAGGGAAAAGAGACGGAAAGCGATTTCTTAATGAAAGCCTTCTCTGAATTCCAGTTCGCTTTGAAAGACTTGAAGCGATCGATTGAATTACAAGTATTTTAATATTTATGTGAAAATTGAATCCAAACTAAAATCAAATTGATTTCAGACCCGAGAAACCAAACAATTGCGGGAAACGATGGAAAGGTGTGACTTCTGTCGGGGTTAGACTTCTTTCGTATTTTCTTTAATTCTAGTATTGATTAAATGTCTTATTTACAGCCCGTTTAGTGACCGGATGTCAAACAAAGCCGTGTTTTGCAGGGGTTTCGTGTCGTGATCTCCCAAATGGTAGCTTTAGATGTGGCGCCTGTCCTAAAGGTATCACAATTTTCTTTATTATTCTTCGAAACCAATAATTTGTTTTAGGAATGACTGGAGACGGCATCGAATGCCAACACATGACCACATGTGCTGACAGACCCTGTTTTCAAGGCTCTCAATGCTTTGATGACGAGACACAGGGCTATAGATGTGGTCCCTGTCCTGTAGGTTATAAAGGAAATGGAGTGACCTGTGCTCTGGCCATCAGATGTTCCGATAATCCGTGTTATTCCGGCGTCAGTTGTGTTAATTATGACAAACCTCCCGGATATCGATGCGGTGCCTGTCCTCAGGGAATGACTGGGAATGGCATCACTTGTGAAGACATCGATGAATGTGAATACAGACCCTGTAATCCACAGACGCAGTGCATAAATCTATCGCCAGGATTCAGATGTGGTCCCTGTCCTCAGGGATATACCGGAAGACAATTTCAAGGAATAGGTTTAGAGTTCGCGAGAGCTAACAGACAGGTATGGGTTGGAAGATGTTTTCATTTCATCAATAATTGTCTTCTCTTTAAAGCTTTGTTTGGATATCAATGAATGCGATGACGGAAGGAATGGGGGCTGTGTTGAGAACTCCCAGTGCATTAACACTCAGGGCTCTTTTACTTGTGGTGAATGTATTGAAGGGTTTGTTGGCAATCAGACGGTTGGTTGTCATCCACATCCGGGCACGTGTCCCGACGGAACCATTTGTGACGGAAACGCTGAATGTGTTATAAGAAGAGGTTATGCGAGATATCAGTGCAGATGTAAAGTAGGGTTTGCCGGCGACGGCCGCACCTGTGGTCTCGACAGCGATCTCGACGGATGGCCGGACCATAACCTCAGATGTTCTGACCCGAGATGTGTTGCGGTTTGTCTGAAAACATAAATTGATTTTCAATTTTTCATAAAATTTTTGTTTAGGATAATTGTCCACTCATTCCAAACAGTGGACAGGAAGATGCGGATAGAGATCTGATAGGAGATGCTTGTGATGAAGACGCAGATAATGATGGCATCATAAATGATCCGGTAGTTTATTGTTTATATTTGAATAAATTAATGAAAGCATTATTCAGGATAACTGTCCTCTTGTGAGTAATCCAAATCAAGAGGACACAGACTCTGATGGACCGGACACTCTTGGAAATGCGTGCGACAACTGTCCCACTATTTCCAATACGGATCAACTCGACTCAGATAACGACGGTTTGGGAGATCTTTGCGATCCCGACGCTGACAACGATGGGGTCATCAATAGTCAGGACAACTGTCCTCTCATACCAAATAGCGATCAATTGGATAGAGACGGAGACGGTGTCGGAGATAAGTGCGATAACTGTCCTCTCAATGCAAATTCAAACCAAAAGGATAGCGACAAAGATCTTGTGGGAGACGTTTGTGACAACAATTATGACAGGTTTGGGCTCTCATTAGTATTTGAGAAAAAGACTTACATTTCAAATCTGAAAATAGGGATTTGGATGGAATACAAGATAACGTAGACAACTGTCCTGGTACTTTTACAATAGATAAGCAATGTTATAAATTAATTGTCCTTCAGAGATACCAAATAGTGATCAGTTGGACACCGATGAGGACGGATTGGGAGATGTTTGCGATTTCGATAAAGACAATGACGGAGTGTCCGATAATTTGGATAACTGTCCTTTGGGTCAGAACTCATTATTATAGAAAAGGAAATCATGTCTTCATATGAATTCATTTTTAGTCTATAATCCGGACCAAAGAGATACGAATAACACGGGAGTAGGCGATGCCTGTCGAGGAGATTTTGATGGCGACGGAGTGCCCGATAACTTGGATGTCTGTCCCGACAATAGGAAAGTATACGCAACTGATTTCAGAGCTTATCAGACAGTGGTGTTAGACCCGGAAGGGGAGTCACAAATAGACCCGCATTGGGTTATCTATAATAAAGGGGCGGAAATCGTGCAGACAATGAACAGCGATCCGGGACTCGCAGTCGGGTTCCACGCGTTCGGAGGCGTCGATTTCGAGGGAACATTCTTTGTCGACACCGAAATCGACGACGACTACGTAGGACTGGTGTTCAGTTACCAGGATAACGCACATTTCTATACTGTTATGTGGAAGAAGGCAACCCAGACCTATTGGCAGGCCACTCCTTTCAGAGCTGTGGCAGAGCCGGGCATTCAATTGAAACTTGTCACATCTCAAACTGGTCCTGGTCAAATGCTTAGAAACTCTTTATGGCACACCGGAAATACTGATAGTCAGGTGGGACTCCTTTGGCGCGATCCCAGAAATGTTGGCTGGAAAGAGAAGATCGCCTACAGATGGCTACTCATCCATAGACCCAAAATAGGACTCATTCGGTATTTGACTCCTGTTTTAACTCTTATAACAATTGGTTTCATTTTGAATCTAATTAAAGGCTTCGCATATTTGAAGGCGAGAATATGGTGGCCGACTCCGGCAACCTCTTTGACAATACACTCAAAGGGGGAAGACTTGGAGTGTTTTGCTTCTCTCAGGAGGCAATCATTTGGTCAGATCTGGTCTATCGATGCAATGAAGCGGTTCCTCAATCGATATATAACGACTTACCCCGAAGACTCCAAAATGAAGTGGAAGTCGACACAACCAAAGCTTCGGAGATCATACAAGTGGGCAGACGTAGGGCTGAGTCATCCGCTCCCACTTTCATTCCACAATCAGGTCATCAGAATCGCGGATAAAATGACTCCTTATTTAACTTTCATTGACTCAAAAGTCATTTTAATTATCTTTTTATTTCTTTTAATGTTTTACTTAATTGAGACTAAATTCTAAAAAGGTTTGAATTTTGTGCCAAATCACGAAAGAAGTAGATCTTTCATCTGTTGATCTAGGTCACTCTCATCACTCAATTATGACTCTATGACACCAACACTGCCTCACACAGAGTTGAACCCACGAATGAACTGACAACCAAATACGAGTCATCCAATTGATTGTATGCTGACCAAGATCATTATCATTTAATTATATAATTGAAACTTTAGTCACATTTGTTATGAGAAATAATTTAATCATTTATTTGAAACTAAAAACTAAAATAATTTTAGAGTCAAACCAAAGATTGTATTTATATTTCAATGAATGATGACTTTTGAGCCATAAAACAAATTTATGAAAAAAATTTAATTATTTTAATTGATTGCATTGTTTATGAGCTTTCTCCTAAATGTACAAGGTTATCCTATCAACTAATTATCGAATGAGCCTATCGTTGAAACGTTTAATTCTATGTCTGCAGATGTTTTGGTAACTGATTCGGGGTTTGGATCCAATTCTTCGGTTAGAGTCGTTGTCTCTCTATTGGAGTCCAAAGAACTCTCAATTTTATCGATTTCTGTCTTCAGCGGTACTGTCGTATCTTCAGAGGAAGAACCCGATTCAGTGACAGCCATTACAGAACTCATTTCTGTTTTATCTTCAGATGATTTTGTAGTAATATTTTGGTGTTTTGTTATCTCAATATTTTCGGTAGACTTTTCGTCTTTGTTTTCAAAGCCAACTATTGGAGAGACTGTAGTTGTGACCAATATTTCAGTATTTGTCTCATTTGTCTCAACAGGTTTTATATTAGATTCAGAGGATGCAACAGATTCTTCATTAGGTTTTGTCGTCAATTCTTCAGATTTGGTGCTCTCGGGAATAGATTCCATCGGAAGTTCATCTCTTGGAAGTGTTGTCGTTAGGGACGACTCTTCGCTCTCAACTGATGTATTGATCAGTGGTTCGTTTGTAGTGATTTCTTCCGTAACAATATTCAGAGGAGTAGTTGGCAGAGGACTGGACTCACTGCTTGACAACTGATCCGATTTGACGATAGTTGGATCCATTGTTGGCCCATCGATCATAGCATCTGAAGAAATATCGTTTGGCTTTTCGTTGTTATCATTCATAGATTTTTGAGTCGTCTCTTCAACTCTTTCAGAAGGAGTAGTCGTTTCTGGAGCTATTGTTTCCGGTCTTTCTGTTGGGCTTTCAGTAACTATCGGTTCAATAGTCGCTTCTTTTGCCGGTTCTTCAGATTTGATGACTTCAGCAATGGTTGTGCTCTCAGTTTCACTAACCTTCAGATCGGGCTCTAAAGTCGTTAGTTCTGGAGGTGAGTCCAGTGGAGGTTTAGTGGGAACCAACTCTTCTGTACTTTCAATGATATCTTTTTTAGGAGTCGTTTCATCTAAACCTTTAGATACAGTTGTCGTTTCAATTTTGATCTCTTCTTCATTTGGTTTTGTTGTCATTTCTTCAGTCTTTATCGTTTGTGTCGTTATCTTCGGTTCATTTATGTCTTCTTTTGGAGTTTCTGTTGTAATCTCTTCGGAAACGATTGGCTGAATGGGTGGAAGAGTGGTCTCTGCACTTGTGATTCGGTCGGTATTCAATTCTGTAGTGATTTCTGTTTTGTTTTCTTCGACTTCAACTTCGGGTAAAGTTGTGGTCACTTCAGGCTTTATATCGGTTTTCTGTGGAGTCGTCTCAATGTTTTCTTTGGTCACCACTTCTGATATGGTTTGAGTCACCGGTTCATTGGTTTTGGGAATCTCAGTCGTAGTCTCGGAGACAATACCAGTTATTACAGTGGTTTCGAAGGGACGCGAAATGTCAACTATTATTGATTTGGGGGACGTCTCAACACTTGGAGCAGACGTTACGATACCTTTCATTAAGTCATTAGTCCAGTATTCAGTCGTTGGCTTTATTTCCGGCAATTCTTTGGGTATATCTTTAGTCGTGTATTCAGTCGATGAACTCTCAACTGATTCTATAGAGGAAATGGTTGTCGATTCCGATAGCGATTCGTTTTTAATTACAGATTCTGTGAATAATTCGGTCGGTTTCTGAGTCTCTGATAGAGAGTCAGTTGTCGTAAATTCTTTCAATATTACCAAAGAAGTAGTTATGTCGGCAATTATGGGGCTCTCAGGCGTTGTTGTCGTTGAAGGTGACGGAAGTGTAGTCGGCGGAGGGGAAGTGGAAGGAGTTGTTGATGTAGTCGTTTCCAATAATGTTGTTGGGGACTGGGATGTTGGGGACGGGGATGTTGGGGACGGGGATGTTGTAGAAGGAGTTGTGGAAGTTGTCGATGTAGTTGAGGGAGTCGTCAATTTCGTGGAGGGTGTTGTAGTTGTGGTGGAAGGGGTTGTTGTTGTGAGCAATGGTGTAGTAGTGACTGATTGAGAAGTAGTGCTTTTGGTGAACAGAGACGTCAATATAGGAACGACTGTACTCTTGACGGTAACACTCGTCGGATAGTTCTCTGTTTGAAATAAAAATAAAATAAAATGATTGAAACGGAATATAATATAATTGACGCACCGGGAGGACAGTGATCATAACGAGGACAACACTCTCCCAATACATATTCAGGTTCGCAGTCAAATCTGAACTTGCAATCTGCGAGGGAACAGGTGATGGACGAGCCCTGACAGTAACACGAATAACAGGGACTCTCGGCATTGGGTATGCGATCGCCGTCTCCGTAATAATTGCCGTTATGTTCACATCCTTTCAATTGAAGTCAAACTCAATTATTTTGTTTCTCATTAAAATCAAATATAATACAAACCGCACTGGTATTGGGGACAACACTCTCCCGCTCTTCTTATGGCTTTACATCCAGTTTTGACTTCACATTCCCGCAGAACACATGAGAAACCGGGAGGTCTGCACTTACATGACTCGCACGGGTCGTCCGTCGGAATAGGATCGCCGTCTTTATAGACGATATGGTCAACTGTGCAGGCTTTCCATTGGACAGGCATTCAAATATAGGTTTATATTGAAATCAATTGAATTTTTATGAAATTTTTATATGTGTTATAAATAGCGATATTATTCTAGTGAAACAATTTTGTTAACCTACCTGTCTCATTTGCGATGTAAGAAAAAGCTCGTCTGTACCTCAAGGGAACTGCACCTAAAATTACATTAAGAATAAACGAATAATTCATTTAAAAAATGTGTTCCCAATGTTTACTTAAAAAGTTTTAAATGGTTTTGTATTTAGTTATCGAATATTAATAAATAATTTTGTGTTTTATTATGAAAATGAATTGCGATCTCATTCAACATCAATGAAATTCTTCGTTAAAACTCTATTTAAAAATCAATTCATTTTAACATAAGATTGAGACCATTGGCAAAACTTATTAAGGCTATTGTTTTTGAATTTTCTTCATTCAAATCAACAAGTTTAAAATAGAGTTCACATTCTAAGAGTCCGGAGTTTTATGTTATTCAAGTCTTTAATAAAAAGTTTTGAAACTAAAATAAAAATCTTTTATATAAGACTTTTACGGCTTCTCTTATTTTTTATTTACTTTTTTTTTTATAAATTATTCTTTGGTTTAATATATGGATCGCTCATCCATTGAGGTCTTGACTTTTTGCAATCTTAACTAAATCGACCCAATATTCGCAATCTTTGATTCATATTTAGAAGTGTTATAAATATTTCGAAATTGATTCCATAACTTTTCCATACTTTTTAAAGACCAAGATTATTTTGATGATTAAACTAGTGGTTAGCACAGAAGCCATCTGTACGACCACTTAATTTGTTTTTTATTCATAGAAAACAATGTGTTGTCTCCAGAGCGACATTTGGCAAACATTAGGCTCTTTATTCACGAATCAAATTGATATAGGAATAGGACTTTCATAAAAAAAATTGGGATCCGACCAAATGATTCATTGATTGCAATACTATTTGAGCAGATGTTATGAGTCATATAAAATATATTCAAATTGAAATATATCTAAGAATAAACTCATTTCAAGCCTTGAATATTAGGTAACTTTTATTGCATGCTATTGTCGCTCAGGTTTTTGAAACTTTTTGAGGAAAAGTCTTTAAAATCAAAAGTCTTTTTCAGACGAATAATAATTTGGAATAAAAATTAGATTTGACTGCAATTCACGAAAACATTATTCAGCGCTGATTCATATCATCAGAGTATTACAGAATAGACAGTTAGAGATCATTATCGTTGGCTTAATATTTGGGATTATTTCCTATCCTATACTTAATTGTCGCCAACTCTTTGATGACTGAAAAATATGATAATTATATTTGATTACAAAATTGAGTAAAAGTTATCTCAAGACTGAGTTGAATACCAAATGGATTAACAGAAAAAATTATATGTCTTCAGAAGATTGAAGACTCGGAGAACGGAATTCTTGAGTGAAATTATTCTCAAAATAAACTGTTTATACTTCAAAATAAATATTATTATAGTAATAGAAAAATATAATTTGAAACTTACGTGCAGTTGAGTCCAGAGTTATCAAGAATAGCGATAAAACACAATAAAGTTTTTGCATCTCTTTTATTAATATTTCTATATATGAATAGAAAGAGAAAACACGAAATTAGAGAACAATTAATATATGTTTGAAAAGAGTTTGTCTGAAGTTTAAGGTTCTCTACTCTCAAGGTATTAATCAAATTGGAAATAATGACATACATTTGAATACATAATTTCGCACTATAGCCGGGAATCCCCCGCCTCTCTCTCTCTCTCTCTCTCTCTCTCTCTCTCTCTCTCGACTTAAGTTTTAATATATCAATTGAAATAACAGTATTAACCGGACGTGAATTGAATCAATAAATATTGAGTGGATTTATTTATATGTTATCATTTGATATACTCTTAGAGTAATCATAGTATGAACTCAATCCTATCGATTATACGGGACTATAAATCTACCGGTTTATTGGCTTACCTTTAAAGGGATGATCAAAACAAAGAGTTCAATGAAGATAATTGACATAAAATTTATGAATCATTAAATGAAAACTTTTCTTAAATTAATCCAATTTAATGGTATAATCGAAGAGACACTTCTTCACAATTTTTTGATGATTTTTTGATCAATAATTTACTGGATTTTTCGTTAAACATCCGGTAAAACACATAATAAAAGAGTTTTATTCCAAAGTCTACTAAAAATAATAAACATTTAGACCATAAATGTCTTGAATAACATCAACGAAGAAATGTCTAAATATAAGGAACTTTAAAATTAAATTAAATTAAATGTATTCGAAGTTTCATTAATGAAAAAGTCTTTTAAAATTAAAACTTATGACACTTTTGGCTGAAAAAAGCGATTAAACGGCAAAAAGAGAAGTGTTTTCTCTCCTCAATGTGTATGGCTTTTGGAGCTCACCTCCACTTCAGTGCACTTCAGCGGCTATTTCTCCCTGTTTTACCTGTGAGTGAAGATCAGAGGACCAGTTGATTGCCCTTCACTTCGTTTCTGATCCTTGCAATGCCTGAAAACCTGCTGAAACTCCTCCCCGAAGGTATTTTCACTAATCTATTGAAATTATGTTCAAAACTGACAGAACTTGGATTGAAAAAAAACTTTTACTTTTCATTCTTCGCTCTTAAGGTTCCAATTGTTGCTAATTTATATCCAGGTTCAGATCAGGTCCTCGTCATTGAAGTTTCATTCATTAAAGAAGATATATGTTATGTGTTTCTCCTAACCTGACCTCTCAACTCCTCTCTCTATTCATAAACCTATTTTCCAATTGAAATCAAGGGTAGAGAGAGTCTGGAGAGGTCTGGTGTTAGAGAGAAAAAATCTATTTTTGAAACTTTGGTTCTTAGAGTTTATGGCAGTTCTCAGCCAAAAATTTATTGGATTTTCTCTAAAAACTGACACTAATGTCATATGTTTGGGAAATACGGCATAAATATAATTTTGAGCCAATTTTTTATTAGATTTTTGTGAGACTTCTCTCCATTGGATTCTCTTCACCAGAAGTTAAACAGACTTCGCGTGAGAGACATATCTCAAAGACTAACTTTTTTTAGCAAACGATTAATGAATTGTTTTTTGGAAATAAGTTTAAAGCGATTATAGAGAGGATTCACAAAACAGATTCTCTGGAAATCATTAAATAGTTATTTTTAGTCTGAATTTCAGTCTATATTTTCAAATTGAAAAACAATTCAAATGTTTTTATCAAAAGAAAAATCAAATGAATTAAAATTCAAACCAAAACACGAAAATTCATTTGAACTGAACTGAAGGACAAAAATACCGTTTTTATGATAAAAGGATTGAATACAAAAGAGTTTACTCTTTTAGAAAATTGTTTACTCCCTGTCCTCCCTGTCCTCAGTAATCATTTCGGAAATTCCTGAAACTTATAACCTTTTTATCACTAAAAGGATATAACTTCTGATGCTATCGATTAACAGTTCGTTTCCAAACTTAGAATTGATTTGAAATAAAATCCAAAATAAATAAAAACAATTATTTACTGATAATTAGCAAAACATTTGACTTAAACTTTACTGTATTTGAAAAGACGAGAACTTTTTTCAAGTTTGGAGTCAACTCTCGAGAAAACTTCAATTGAAATCATTATTTAACTAATGCTTAAGAAGTCGTCTTTGAGTGGGACTGTTGACCCTTTGAATTAGAGATGAAAGGGAGAGAAAAAGGAAATATCTCTCTCTAAGGGTCAGACACTTTGGAATTTTCAGAGTCAAGATTCAAATAAACGATAAAACAAAATAAAAAGTATAATAAAACGAAAAATATCTGAGAAAAAGTCGCAAAAAAATTCTGTGCGAACTCTGGGACTGAATAGTTTTCAAACTATTAGCACCTCATGTATGGCTCAATGGCAGAGGACTTTCACTTTTCAATCGAGTTTAGAGTTTAATACTTATCGTGAGTCCAGTGGTTAACACTTTAATGGACAGCAATCATAGTCCACATTCACAGTAACACCAATTATATAACAAACAGAACCTGTTTTTATCGCTTTCTATATTAAATTACTGTCAGAATAGTTGACATTTCATTTGATTTCACTTTTGATTCGCTTCGAAAACCATTTTCAGGATTTCATTAAAAAAAAACTTTCGACTCTTTTTATTGATATAAAAAGACTTTAATTTATTATTGAATTTGATTTTTGTTGTACTTTTTGTTCATTAAAAATAATTATTAATTATAGAAATAAAACAAATATTTGTATAAATAAATTATTCATATATTTTATAATTATTGGCAAAAATCTATAGAATCGATTGAAATCTATAGACAATTATATAAAAATAAGTGAGAAATGTGTGATTCAAGTGATTTGTATTTGTTTGGCTCTACTTATGATTTGGTTGAGATCTATCCGTTCGGGAAAGTTCTGCAATAACTTCATATTTGAGGCGAAGTCACCGCTCATTAAGTCTTCCCGAAGAAGACTATAATTGAAGGCAAATAAAACAGAAAAATAGCGTTAAGTTGTTATTAAACACAATTATAAGTAAATACTCACCAAATCATAGCACAACAGGTCTGTAGAAGAAAATTGAACCGCTTTTCGTCGGCAAAAAGGAAATCCCAAAGACGTAAGACATCTAACAAATAGTGAGAGAGACGTGAAAATCAAATAATAAGTGAACTCTCGGGTAATGGCATACCTGGGAGAGGAAACTCTTGAGATAAGAGAAGAGTTATCCAACGGAATGCATAATAATGTGGTTTTATTGCCTGAACTAAAGTGATTCTATGGCACAAATCATTGTCTTCTTTCGACAAAAGACTTGTCAGACGAGTCATTAAACTGACGATACCTGCAAACAGAGTATCAGAGATCAATCACTTATTCAGAGATCATTTAAATAACTTTCAACTCAATAATCGACAAAATTTATGCTTAAAATTGCGAAACAAAAACACTTATTGAAAGTGAAAATATCTAATCAATATTCAAACGAAAAACAATATAAAAATATCCTATTCTTTGAGGAAAACATTGAAATAATCCATAATTTATATAATTGTTTAATGAATTTTTAATTACAAATTCATAGACCTTTCAAAACAATAGAAATGATATTATTTGACACTGAATTCAATTCAAAGTCAATTCTAATATTTGACTAAATCTCAAATAAAATCCATCAGAAAAACCTTCAGTTCATTGTATTTGAGAGAAATTTTATAATTAATTAATATTTTCGATATTTTTAGCTCTGATTAAAAACAAGAGTTAATGAAACGCAAAGATGTCATGAAATACGAGATTTTTGAAGTAAAATATAATTACTTTAAAAGCCTTTAGTTATCAATATTTTATGCAATCAGTGAATGCACTCAAGTCTTGAAATACTGAGTGAGAAACCAGTCGTAAATAGACAGACGTCTCAATCAAATAAAAGGGTTATAAAATCAATTGAAATCGCTTTTCATTGATATTTCAAATGCTTTTGAATTGATTTCAATTTATTTTTGAAAACTTATTCAATAATAATAACGAATAAATTGTTTTCAATTGAATTCAATCATAATTTCAGATCAAAAGTCAATTTTGAGATATAATCAAAAAATAGTAATAAAAATAATGAAAAGTCAACGGACCGGTCGAGTGGTCAGAATCTGCGTGACTATTGTAAATGTCTCTGATCTCACTCATGAGTGATGTGAAGCACCAGAAAGTGTCGGCCTCTGAATGATCTGAAGGCAAAACATTGCAATAAATTATTTGAATGTGAAATGAATGGCATATAAGGATAGACATACCGCTCCAACCATCGTGATTGTCATTCGCGAAGACATAATAAATGGGTCCAATGATCTCATTCATGCCCTGAACATATCCCTGACCAGGATTTAGTTTGGCGTAAATAAACAAAACTCTGGCCACGATTTGCCTGTTTTTATGAATTAATTTCAATTAAAAATCAAATCTTCAGACAAATAATTAATTCAAATCTATTTTAGACTCAAAAATACATTAAAATTGAGATTTAATTCTCATTTAATTTTGTGGTATTGAATGCAATACCAGTGAAACTCTTCTCCGTTTGGATTCTTAGGGCTTTGGAAGGCATCGTCGGTTTCATCGCATTTATTGGACTTCTTGTGGTTATCTCTGATTTCTGTGGCACCGAAACGATTCCGAATCACATCAATACTATAGGCTTTGCTGGCGGTCCGACCTTTCAGTCAAATCAAAAATATATTTCTCATTAAAAGTCTATTAATAGACAAATTGTCGAATCATTGTTTTATAATGAATCAAATGTAATGTAAATACCGATTACATCACAAGACGTCGATTCCGTGTCGAATGTCTTTGCGATCCTCTGCTGGAAGAATGATATGTCGGGATACAGACGGCGGACATCTTTATATATCTGAGATAACACTTCGTTGTCGCGAAAAACACTCTTCCAGTGACTGTTTGGAGCCGTGTTTAGGGGCTGACAATCAAATTGAATCAATATTATAAATAATTGATAGAAATAGGTAAAATGTACATGGTCATCTGGTGATTGTGCGCTATTTTCATCTCCTATTATCAATTCAGAGACAAATTGCTGATAGAGTTTGCGTTTCTCTTCCAAATGACTCTTCCATTGACTCCTATCTGACGGTAAATATCCCAAAAGTATCTGAAATTTTGTGACAAAAAATTAATTAAATCAATTGACAGGAGTTTTGTTCAGCATTTGCTTCAATTGCTTCAATTTTTGACATTTCATCCGATAAACGAGTGATTCAACAAAATTTCTAACAATTGTTTACTAATGTCTTAATCTATGGCTTACTTTCCAAACCAATGATCGGATGTGTTTCTGGTCGTCAGGACAGCCGACTTCAAAGCAGAGCCGACGCAAACTAATTGTGTCTATCGTCTGATTGCTATCTTTTATGTCATTATTATTACTATTATTTAAAATTTCGTTGAATTTCGATAATCTGTTGAAATAGAGTTACAATTAATTAATGATTATATGAAGGGATGGTATTTGACAGTCAATAGACAGAAGAGACAATAAATTTGTCATAAAAAGTGTTTCAACAAAAAAGTTATACAAATTGTTTTGATTGAGAGCCAAATGGGATCAAAAGTTTATCTTAAATCACGAGATCTGAAAATTGATAGCTAATTGATTTTGAAAAAACCATTCAAAATATTAACTCAAATTCAATTGAATTTAATGTGAATTTACTACAAATTAATTGCGAATTATTGACAAACATTTCAACCAATTATATTAAAGTAATTATCAATTAAATTGAGTAAAACCTAAAGTAAACAAAAGGGATAATTCTGGTGATAAACAAGTGGTGAGTCTCTATAGACACAAACAAATAACACTTCAACTCTTGATTGCAATCTATAGTCAATTGAAACCAATTTATGCGAAAATCATTTGACGTTATAATAAGAAAATCAAAGTTTATTTAAAAGTCTTAAAAAATTAGTCAAAATTAAAATTAGAGCTCAAAAAGTGTAATCAGATTTAAAACACACCTCTGTTTGTAAAGACTTGAAGCCATACTTCAGCACAACTCATGTATTGAAGGCTTTCCTCCCAATGAAAAACTCAAACCAAAAGTTGTCTAAACTTTTTGCCATTCAATACGAAAAACGAGTGGTTCTTATCGTCTCTTATTTGGAGTTTGCGTTCAAATAGTTTTGTTCATAGATTTTGTGAAAACCTTTTTTTGTTGAAATCTTTAGCAGACATTCTTCACAGACATTGAAACTAATGTCACAAATATTTTGATTACTAAACACTATATATATTTTTTTTATATCAATAATTATGTTTAGTTTTAGTCATTTATTATAGTATTTCAACCGTTAATAACACAAAATAGTTATAGTTTTTGATTATCTGTTGAAACAATTTCTCTAAACCTTAAGAACTGATAAAATATTTTCAGTATTTTTTTTGAATGAAATTTTTGACAAAAAATTTTACTCCAATTTTATATTAAATTTTATTGTTTTATATGTTACTGAAGATTATCTATCGTTATGTCACTCGAAGATCCGTTTTTTGTCGTTAGAGAGTATGTATTGAATGATATTTATATTTATATTTAAGACTTTCAGACAAATAATTGTTTACTTTATTTGAAAACTTAAATAAATAGCGAAGTATTGAACGCATTAACCAAATGTCGCAACTATTTTGAGCGATGGACTGACTTCGAGGACGACCCCAAAACTGGTACTAAAGAAGAGTTAGACTGGACTACAACCGAACTCAGAAACGGCTTAAGAAGTATTGAATGGGATTTAGAAGACTTGGAGGAAACGATTGCAATCGTTGAGAATAACCCCAAAAAGTTTAAATTAGAAGAAACTGAAATCAATATCAGAAGAAAATTCATTCAACAGACAAAAGAAGAGGTGAAGTTCATGAGAGAGAAGCTCTTCGACAGTAAAAACAAAGACAAGAGAATGTCTTTCCGTCAGAGCACGTCATCGCTTACAGGAAACGCCAAATACAGCCGTTTGGAGAACTCATACGACATGAGTCCCCTTCACAATAACGGCAATTCAGATGGCATTACAGTTGATGAGAGCCATCAACTGAGACAACACCAGCAGAAGATCCTTCAGTCACAGGACGACACTCTCGACAAACTCAGGAATAGCGTCGGAAACCTTAAGTCAATCAGTCGTCAAATCGGCACAGAAGTGGACGAACACGCGGTGTATGTCATCTCAGATCTCATTTAAAAGTTAATTCAATAGATTTTTAACAATAATTGTTTTGATTTATAGAATGCTCGATGAGTTGGGCCATGAAATAGAGATAACAGACACTCGATTAGACACGACTTTGAAGAAAGTGGCCCGAGTTCTACACCTCTCCAACGGTAACACATCTCTCATTTGATTTATTTAAACAAATGACTCAAACTATTCTATGTTTTGACAGATCGTCGCCAATATATGGCAATCGGAGTATTAATCCTTTTAATAATAATTATATTTATTGTTGCCTTCCTATAAAAGCGACTAATTGTGAGCAAGTTCATTTATTTTTAAAACTATTCCAGTTAACAATAAGAGATTATATCAAGCATACAATCAAATGTGCAAGATTATTTTATTATTTCGGACTAATATTTCAATTATTTGGCATTTAATTAAGAATCAAATACTTTGTCTAATGATTTACACCATTAAGAGCTATATTTACAGACAATTGTCTATTGGTTTAAGGCTATCAAAGTTTTCAAATGTTTTCCCAAAAAATTGTATTCCATTTTGTTTATCAATTGTCTTAATTCGAGTTAAGAGTCAAAAGTCATTCCAATTTTTAACTAATTTTAGTTTATATTTGATTTTAATTTGAAAATCAATTTTATTGAACAAATAATTTCATTAAAAAATATTTTAACAATTTTTTTGTACAAAACTTCAATAAACTGGACATAAATTGAACTAACGATGACTTAGAGCTTAGATTTTGTTTGAAATTTATAAAAACAATTGAAATAAAAAACAAATTCTAAAACTAACCTAAATTTAAAACCCATAAAATCCATTGAAAAAAGCCGACAATCGATGACCAAAGACCTGATTTACTGTCAATCAGTTTAAGTAATTCTTTGTCGTCAATAATAAACTGTTCAATAATTTCTGATTTGAGTTTTTCTGACCAGTATTTGGGCTTTCCTTCGTCTAAATGGAGAATACAAACCGAATGCATCTATAATTGCAATCAAAACAAAAAAACATTTCAGAAATTAATTCATAAAATTGAGTAAAAAATTATTGAAAACTCACAAAACGTTTTAAACTAAAAACTGTTGAGTATTTATCGTGGGATAGGATTATGATCTTCTTTGATGTCTTGAGCGGTATCTCAACTTCTTTAGTGAATGCCTTAACATTTTCAGCTCTCCTTTGTTCGCAAACTCCGTCTAAAAGTTGTCTAAAGTCTTGAAATAGTTTTTCATATGATTTATAGACTTCAAAGTCAGACAACAAGTCTTTATAATCTCTAATTGATTTTGAATATTCAAGTTTGAGACGTGAGTCTAAGTCTGTGTTATTGACGGGCAATGGTATGAAATGAGTGGTTGTCCTCTCTTTGAATTCATCCAATAAACGATTCGATTCTTTTTTAATGAATTTTTCAGCGATTTCTTCATTAATTTTCTCCAATTCAATGATTTTTTCAGTTAACTTGACTTTAAGTACCGCTAACTTTGACTCATAGACGCTCTCAATAGTGAACTTTTGAGACTCACTATTGAATAAGTCGAGGGACTGACTGTTGCCCTCTTCCAGAATACGCTTAAGAAGAGCCGGCTTTCGAGGTTTGACTCGACTATAATTAGAATCCGTCACAGTTTGGAACTTTTCAATTGATTTCTCAATATTTTTATCGAAAAACGATTCAATTGCTTTGTTGTTCTCCAACTGAAGACTCGAGACCTGATTTTTGATGGCTTTAGACAACGCTTCCAAATAGTCTTCAATAACAGAGTTGTCCACCAAATCGCTTATTTGGTTAATGTATTCGGTTTTCATGTTTCGGAGGATTTCCTTCGCTTTTGCCAACAGTTCTGATGTAAGAACTGGTAATTCAATCGATTTAATCAATTGTTCGGATCTGATCTCCAGTTCGTGAAGACATTGAGAACACTTGAGTTTAATTTTCTTCTCATTTATGTCTCGATTGCGTTCGTATTGAATACTAATACTATTTTTAAGAGTAACCAAACCCTTAGAAAGTGGTTCCTCCAAACCGTGCAATAATTGAGTCAAAAGGTGAACAGTTCTGGAGAGGGACTGATTGTGCCATTCGTCGAATCGGTTCAAATTTATTGCATTATTGTTGTATTGATCGACAATAAGGACATTCATATCCGCCTCATAGAAGGTAAGGCAGTCCTCTACAGCTGTTTGTTGCAGTCGAGTGACGAACGCATCCCAACGGTTGGGCACATCTGCAAGAGAGCCGTCGTTGGCAGCGGTCACCAGAATCTCGAGAAGAGCCGCTAATTCTATGCCAGTAATCGGTTTATTGTTTTTCTCTTTCGGAACGATTTGTTTCTTAAGTTTTCGGATCAGTT
Source organism: Tectocepheus velatus (assembly GCA_034700625.1). Lineage (NCBI taxonomy): Eukaryota > Metazoa > Arthropoda > Arachnida > Sarcoptiformes > Tectocepheidae > Tectocepheus > Tectocepheus velatus. Next base: position 20,526 of record JAQIXV010000071.1, read on the forward strand.
CCTGTCTCTCAAAGATATATTCTTCGGTCAGATCTGAGTCTTTAGCCATCGAGAGGTCATTAAGGATATGCTTTTTGACGGCCGGAAGGAACAGAGTGTGACAATCGACTGATTTGAATATGTCTTTGAGACTGATTTCATACAAATCATTCTCTCGAGTGTGAGAAGCCATCAATCGGTGTAACCATTCTTTTGGGGACTCATCGATAGTGGTCTGAACGAAGTCCTGAACGACCCAAACAAGTGGCGGAAAACTCAATAAATCGACATTGAATTCATTCGTCCACTTCTTGCGCGACATTTGTGATCGCAATGCAAACAATTGTGTCCTTCGGGCCAACAGTTCCAAGTAATCGATGTCCGACTGGTCTATGATTTTAACCGAATTATACAAAAGATATGACGAAATAAGTGTCGAAACGGCGAATATCTTCGCGTCATAGTTCTCAGTGACGTTATTCGCAGCGAACCCTTCGGTGTCTAAAAATATTATCCAAACTTTAAGACCCGATTCCAGAGTGTATTGCGTCGGCTTTCGGTAACAAATAAAGAGTTAATATAAAAGTAAAACAATTGAAAAACTATTGGATACCTTTCCCCACATCCATATTCCCATTGTTTTCGGTCTAACATCGGGTCCGACACCAAAACCATTGGATTTTCCCATCAATTGGTTCATAAGAAAAGACTTTCCCGAATGAAATTTGCCGACGACCGCAACGGTGGCCACCGGTCCCACCAATCGGGTCAACAACTGAACAAAACAATCGATAAGAGAAAAAAATATGACAATAAATGTCTTAACAAATACCTTAACATTTTGTTCAACAATAACAAGTCGTTTGTGTTGTTCGTCCGGTCGGACCAATTGGAGCGGTCTCTCCGGGAATGAAGACTCGATGTCAATGACTTTCTGTTTGGAACCAATTGTATTGTCATCGAAATGATCTAATTTTGAGTGAAGACACTGAAGACAAACGATAAACACAATTAAAGTGATGACAAAAAAGTGATTAAATTTAGTCATAATTTTCAAAACGTTTTTCAATACAATAAAAGTTCGCGTCTTTTGAACGAAAGCGCTTTCATTGATAACAAATACAATACATTCAGAGATTACGTTATGTTTTGATCTGATTTCGTCACTTCAATGGACTTTTAAATCATGTTTTTTCACATTTAAAAGGATTGACAGCTTTTGGCACTACCTCTACGCAACTTAAACTTACTCACTCCAATTATCTTGCAAGTTGCAATGATGCTATAAGAACGAGCTTGATAAGTTTTCCAATCAGATAGAAAGCTAATGTTGTGATATGTGGGTAATGTGGAGGAGGAGCAGATATGAGATAGAGTTGCTCTGGTGATCACCTTTCAGTTTATGGCTTCAAAATAAGCTATTGTCGGTTTTTTGAATAACCATGCAATCTTTGGATCAATTATGAACTCAGTTCATCGATTCATTTGATGTCATCCACGCAAATGTTTTCATCGATTTTTACATTTTTATGAAATATTTTTTGTTTGACTTTTGCCATAATTTTATCAAAAATATTGGAATTTTGAGAATGAATTTGATGGAGAGATTTGGTCAGTTGAAAGTGGGTAACCTGTCAGACCTGTTGGCCACACTCTTCCTGATAGTTGCGGTTATCTCTACATTCATTTTTGAAGTCAAAAGTAATACTCTTTTCAATAGTTTTTAAACATTTATTAAAAATGACTTATTTTTTACGCAAAAGTGGTTTTACCCCACATTCATACCATCGATGAGACGGTTCAATATTTGCACATAAGTGCCGGTCTTTTCATAGTATTCAATATCTTTACGAATTTGTTTTGTCTGATCACAACCGACAACACAACCTCTGGTCTAATGATGCCGTCCATACTTAAGCCCAATTGGCGGTTCTGCTCGTCCTGTGAGGCCAACTCTCCTCCTCGTTCTTATCACTGCCATATATGTGACAAATGTGTCCTCAAGAGAGACCATCACTGCGTCTTCAGCGGTATTTATCACTAATCCAATTGATATGTGACTAAAAACTTATCAATTTATTTATCAATTTAAAGGCTGTTGTATCGGATATAAGAACTTTAGGTATTATTTCCGAAAAAGTATTGAATTTTTGTTTAAAATTAAAATTTTATTAACGAATAGATATTATTACGGATTATTAATATACATCGCTATCGGGGGATGTTATGCCACTATTTTGAATCAGTTCTTCATATGGCAAGCATTGGGTGGATTCAATTGGTTAACAATTCTCAACCATTTGCTGCCCTTTCCCTTTTGGCTGATGGGAAAGGTATCATTTCCGGTATGCATATACACATTCATATCAATCATCGATTTGTGCGGATTTCTGTTCGCTTTGGGTCTTCTCTATTATCACGGAATGCTTCTCATCAACAATCAGACAACTTATGAGAAAAACAAATACATAACTCAATACAGTTTAGGGAACTGGAAGTCAAATGTTGTCGAAAACTTGGGACCCAATTGGTTGTCAGCCCTCCTGTTGTCGCCACTAATCACTTCTCCTTTGCCTCGAAATGGAATCGATTTTCCGTCGATTAAAGAAAATAAATTGAATTCTAATAAATCAAAATGAAATCAATTTTATATATTAATGATTACAGAAGTTCTTAACCGAAATCAATGGTCAAGAAAAGCAAAAAAGACATCAATTGTTATATAATTAATATTTTAATCAAAACATGCGTTAAAATAATCGATTGTTTCACCGATTCCTCCAATATTTCCGCAAATTATACTCAAAAATGAGGATCGACTGCACAGAATTGGATGATCAGCACAAACACTACCTATAATTTCGTTTCTAATAAATGTTTTGCAAATTGTTTTGTAATTAATTTTCATAAAAAATGTTTAAAATTCATTTAAAACTAAAAAACGGAATACGAACTGAAAATTTCAACTCAAATAATGTTTTGGATTTAAGGTATGAATAGATTTTAAAAAATTGTTTTTAAATTAAATGTCAATAAAAGTGTGAAAAATACAAATGAGTTGTAAAACCGGTTCTTATGTCGAATAAATGTTTTCAAATGAATTCATAAATAAAGTGTAAATAAACTCAAAACTAAAATTCAGATCAAAAAACAACTGCAGAGACGCAGTCATTAGGGGATGAGTTGTCTATTTGCGTCCGCGCCCGCGATTACGTCCCCGACCGCCACCTCCGCGGCCACGGCCCTGGTTTCCACCTCTTCCTCTATTGTAACCGCGACCTCTATTCTGATATCCGGTGTTCTGGTAGTTATCTGCGGGTTGTATGGGTTGAGGCTCGGGGGCGGCAGCGGTTGTCTCAGCAGCACCTGTCGGGGGATTGGATTCAGAGGTTTTATCATCCGATGCCTGAGTCTGTTCAGCAGTGACTGCCTTTTCTTCAGATTTTATTTCTAACGATTAATGCAAAACATAATACAAATAATGTTTAAATCAAATTAAATAAAAAAAATTAAATCAAATTTATTATTAAAATGACTTAAAGTCTAAATCAAAGATAATCTCGAAAAGCATTAAAATTTCAAAACTTTTCTTTTCTCTAACCTTCCGATTGTTCGGTCGACTCTTTCGGTTGTTCTTCGGACGCCTTTTCTGCCGTCACTTCTTTAGTCTCAGCACTAGTTTGGGGTTCACTTTTAGTTTCAATGACTGGAGTCTTGTCTCCATTTTCCAGCTGTTGTTGACTCGATTTTTCACCAGAAGTTTCTGTCGACGACTCATTAACTTTATTTTGGTCTTCGGTAGCATTTGTTTGATTGTCTGAACCCTTTTTCTCAGTCTCTTCTTTTTTAACCCTTTCCTCTTCGGCTGCATTAAACTTATTCAAGTGTTCATCGGTCTGGCAGTGCTCGAAACGGGCGCTCTTGTCCTTCACGAATACATTGCAAACCTCTGTTCGTATAACAAATCAATTTATTTATTGAAATAAAATATATGTTAAATAAAAAGACATTTGAAAAGACTTACGACAAACGTATCCAAAGACAGCCAACAAATATTTTTCTTGAGTCGCATCGATGTCCACATTCTTGGACTTGTCGTCATCTGATTTGGCAGCAGTCGTTTCAATTGGATATTCCTAAGAATCCGATAAAAGTCAGAATAAGTATTTCAAAACATTTCAAATATTCAAACCTTTTTTTCAAGAGATTCGGCGGCTTTTTGGGCCAAATCGTGTTGTTGTCTCTGAAATCACAATTAAAAAGGATTTATTAGTTTTCAATTAAGTAATCAATTGTTAATCTAATCTAAAGTGGAATAATCTGAAAGAAATTGCTTTATATTAAGAAAACGCCAGCTTTTTATCAAAATATTTAAATAATCTTTGAAACAAAATATTCACTTCTTTTTCAGAAGTAATTTCAGTTTATCAGCAAATCATCAATTTTTTCATTTATATGAAACTTGTCTTCTATTATGAGTTTGATATTCAATACTTGTTTTGAATTCAAATCAATTAAATTCAATTCACGGCACAAATTGTTTAATAGATTTCAAAGTTATTCGAATCGGAGTCCAATTAAATGGATTTGATTATCGAAATCAATAATTAAACGAATAGTTGTCAGTATTTTTTCATTCAGTTGTTTATCGTTTGAATCGTTTATTCAATTTTGTCATCAATTCCTCAAAAGAGAGAGAATTGGAAAACATTCGATAGTTTTTCACTAAATATCAGTTATTTTTTTCATAAGTTTTTGTCACTTGTGATGAACGCCAGCCCTTCTCTGGAGTCAAACTATAATCAAGAGTTTGAATTCGTATTCAAAGCAATAAATACGAGATTTTAATGAATTGCATGAATTGTTTGCATATTTGAAGGGATTGAAGGGCTGGCACTTATGCATTGCTGAGTCCAGTGTCGGTACCGACAGTTCTTATTCTATTTGGGAATTCCTTTCTGGAAAATAAGTGATACACATATTATCATCAATTGATTGGAATTAATTAAAAATGTTTTTTAAATAATTTTCTTAATTAAAGAGTTAGTCATATAGTCATCAGTTATTATAAAAGAAAATTCAAAACAAATCTTAATTATCATTCAATTTATATAAATATATGACATATTTGTGCGAAATTAAAATCTTTTTAAATATATTTTTACAATAATTAAGATTAATATCAATTGAAAAATACGTACCGATTATTAACCGATTATAGCAATATATCTGTGAGGAGGGAATGCCATCCAAATGATGAAGTGCTTCAATACTGTGTATAAATTGTAATTAAATATACATTTTTACCGAAAATAAGTCAACATTTGGGCCTCTCATCCATTATTTGATCAGAATTTATGATAAGATTTGAGGATAAAGAGTGTGTCAGTGCTTTGACTCAGATATTAATCACTCAATTCATTGGTTTTTAATCGATTCGATCGAATAAGTGATTAATTTCTAACAGATTTCTATCGATTATTATTATATATCTCTTTGAGATCACAATTGATGTCAATTTAATTGAGAGATAATCAAAGAATGTCTTCCATTTGAGACGTAATCATCAGATTTCTTCTAATATCAAATTCACATTAAGAGTCATTATTTGGGCCAATATTTGATCAGTTCTTTGATTAGATTTTTGGTCAGATCTTTGATTTAGTTTCGATATTATCGATAAATATTACAAAACTTCACTTCTTTTGCCAAATGATTGAGAGTTTAAATGCGAATAAAGTTATCAAAAATATTATCAAAACATTTGGTCTAAAAAAATACTTTAAGATTGACTCAGAATAACGACTCAAGAATTACCTGATATTCAAAAACAATAATTATTTAAAATATTGAGTCAATGGACACATGACTTGAATTTAGAGTCCATTCTATGGTATCTCAAGACTCGAGTCATTTATAACAAAATTAGTATAAAATTAAAGAAAAAATTTGTTATAAATTGAGTAAAAAAATCGCAAAAAGAGCGCAGAAAAGAAATCAATTGAAAAATGGATTTAAGACATACTCTCTCTAATTGTGAGTCATTTTGTTTGGTTCGGTTCAGTTCCCGATTGTTATTATTGTTTCGGTTATTATTTCTATTATTATTGAAATTACGGTTTTGTTTGTTCTGATTGTTGTTATGCCTCCAATTGCCGCCTCCCTGTCCGCCACGATTACCTCCACCACCACCGCCTCCTTGGTTGCCCTGTTTGTTGAAGCGTTTGTTGGGGGGCCCCTCCCAGCTCTGGTTACCCCTTTTGCCGGTGGGACCGGACATAGGCTGTCATTTAAACGTAATTTTAATACAAATAAAGACAAATATTGATAAGAGTGTCAACTCACGGGTCGATTGAAATTATTGAAGTTTGGTCTTCGCTGTTGGGGTTGCATCGGAGGCATAGGAGGTGTGGGTGCGCCCCAACCACCGGCTGTCGACCGCATTTGTGGCGCCACATTCCACGGCGCTGTCGTCTGCCCGTAAGCGGGACCTCCATATTGAGGGGGTGGCGGCGGAGCGCTATTCGGGCCATACATTGGCGGCGCTCCCGAAGCCCATGGACTCGATTGACCACCGAATCGATTCATTGTCTGACAATTTGAGGCAAAAATTTTAAATAAAATTAAAAAATCAATTAATAAAATGCTATTAAATATGTCATCAATTGTTTGCATTTGACTTACATTTAAAATACTAATTGATTTGAGTTTAATAACAAATAAAATGAAAATAATTTGATTTAATTGTGATTTAAATCAATTAATTGAGACAACAATCGGTTGACAATCGCTGCAAATGGCGACCAATAATAGCAAACAAACACTTTTTGCCCCCAAATCAACACAAATGAAGACGTTTTTCATGTCTTTGCTTTTGATTTGAAGTCTGAAAATCCGGTAAAGTTCTCATCCGTTCAGAAATTGCGTCAATTTTTGGCAGTTTTTATATGAAATCAAAAGCTTTGAGTCAATTGAAAGTTTTCAAAAGCCCTGTAACTAATGGACCGATACTTTTGGGAACGGGTTTTCGCACAACCTTTCACTTTGAATGACTTTGAAAATGAGAAAATAATTTGAAATTCACTTTTCATACACTTTTCATATGAATATGTTTTACATTTCATTAACAGCTTTTGTTTCGCGCATTGATTTGAGGCATCAATTTTAGGCAAAAAATTGTTAATGGATTCAAATTTTTTTTGATAGAAATGACACTAAATTATAGATAATTCTTGGATTCAAGTTCTCTGATCTCTGAAGACAGTAATCATATGCTATAAAAAAAAGTCTTATTTTCTTTTTGAGATTGTCTTCAAAATCTATTTCTTCGGTCGAATGGGTTCTGAAATGTTGAGAAGATTTGGAAAAAATGATAGAAAACTTGTTTTTGATTTCTTCTGAAGAGAATCTGTTTATCTGTAAAACTATTGTTTAAAAAAAGTTTTTTAGGCGAAGAGAAATCAGTCATGAATTGAGTCAAGTCTGTCAAAAGACTGACCCATTTATGCATAGCCTGAGCCACAAGTGGTGAAGTCCTGTACCCAACCCAAGAGCACAGCCCATAACTATTGGTTGAGTCCAATAGATCTTTGTTCTCCTCTGGAAGAGAGACTCAACCAAACTATATCTTTTAGTGGCATATAAGCCAATAGGACCTGCCCTGCAGTTCCCTGAGTGCCCTGCAATCCAATAGATTTATACCTGTTTTGGGACTTTCTGTGATTTTTTGAAAAAGTTTAAAACCCAACAGATTTTGTGTCAAACTATTTATTATTCTTAACATTAATTGCGAATTGAGTTCAAATATCAATGACTTTGTTTGACACTAAATATGTGCCAAAACTTTGAATAACTTTTTTGTTTTTATAACATATGAAAAAATAATCAAAATTTTCAATTCATATGAAGATCACTTCAGTGGTAATGAAATTCAACTGAAATGTCGATAAATTCAATGATGGAAATGATTGATATGCCAGAAGTTATCGATGAAAATCCATTTATATACGGAATGTCCAAACAATTTGTTAACGCTTTGCACGAATTGTTTGACGTTATGGACAGTCAGGGAACGGGTTCTGTCAAGTTTGTGGACATCGCTTCCCAATGGGAAGAAGACGACTCCGACCCCTATTTCCCGAAAGGCCTAATGAACTGTCTGTCGAAAGTGACACTTCCTAATGGATTACTCACTTTCGACCGATTCTGTGCCGGAATTAAGTTATGTCTTCTCAAAAATCAGGTGGAGATCACTAATAATGACGATAATAACAACGGAATCGTTTCTATACCACCAACACCTGCCTTATCAGCCCCTCCTCCACTGCTTCCTAGTCCCGGTTCTATAGAGGGGACAACTCCGCGACCAGGATCTGTGCCTTCCCTACCACCTCCTGTTCCCCCACATCAATCCCCTCCCAAAATGATGACCAATTCATATCATTTATTACACAAAATGCCGACATCTGTTTCATCCCTTCCAGTGCTCGAGGCTTTACACCAGCGAAAGCCAACGGCATCTGTTTCTCCGGTTCCGCCACAACCGCACAACTTGAGGAACGGTAGCAGTGATTACAACAGTTCCGACAGTTCTTCGACTCACAACAACTATCAAAGGGCCAAAAGTATGCCTCAACTGGTGGTCACCAAAAGCAATGGCGTGAGTACTGCACCCGAAATACGTCACATCAAGAGTGACGTCAAATTGACTGCACGTGAACTAAACGGTCAGAACAACAATAAGATGAATCGTCAGATCCGGTCTCCCATTCAATCGGCAAAAGCCTTGTCTAAGAGCTGTATAATAAAGACCCTCCAGAGCTGGAAAGACAACGTATTGGGTCGACAGGCCATCGACTTTGAGAGGACCAATACTAACGGCAGTAAAAATAATGTACTGACCGTTAATAACAAAGAAAACTATAATAGGAATCAATTCCAACAATTGGTGCCATTCCTACCGCCGCCGCACAATATCGGTCCCAATGGACCAGCGATCAGACGCGCGGCCAATAAAAGACGTGAACCTCGAAGACATACCGTCGGATCAAATGGAATCGATTTCTATTCCGTAATAAAAGACATTCATTTGAATTGATTTTATGACATCAACTCTTATTTTACAGATAAGACGTATCCAACAGTTAGAACAGGAGAGGAGTCTTTTTATGCAGGGCTTAGAGGGGATCGATAGGGCCCGGGACTGGTATTTGCGCCAAATTGCAATAATTCAGGACAAGATCAGTTATGTGACAAAAGTTGGTACATATCCGGCGGACTACACTCTGGACGCATACCAGGAGCGGATCAATTTCCAAGCGGCCAGAATTCTTAACGTCAACCAACACCTGTCGGCCCTCTTCGACAGCGAAAGAGGTTTCCCAATACACATGAATCTCGCGATCAGACCCATCAGCGCACAGGTCAACAGTCGTGGCTCCGACCCGAATAGACCGCAACAGTTTGTGGTTAACCCTAATCTCGTTAATCGACTCAAAGAACAGAACCGTTTGCTGACCGAAGAGGTGAGCAAAAAGTGTGACCGAATCACACAATTGGAACGGGAGAAGTCCGCTCTGATTCGGGAACTATTTCAGGCCAGGACTCAGTCCAACAACAAGAATAAGACCGAAACAGACGACACGACTTTCATGTGAACTCTTATTCAAAATCAAAAACTATTTAACGATTTATTTATTGGTATTCCTATTGATTGCGGACTAAACCCGGTTTTGATTTGTCGGACAAAATATTTTATCAAAACTTATATAAAAATACCTCAAAAAATGTATAATTGGTTTAATTTTAATCATTCAATAAGTTATTTATCGATTTTGTAAAAATTCAGACATAATTTAGAGCTTAAATGTATTGTAAACTCATTTTTTATCGCAATATTTGAGTTCAAAATAAATGTTAGAAAACATTGAAAATCAATAATTGATTTATGAATAACATATTAAAAGTGAGGAAAACCTCTCATTTCGATTACGATTTGGGACCGGCTTTGGCCTGAATTTGTTGCAACTGTTGTTGAAGTTTAGTGACAACTTCTTTCTGCTTCTCCTGTTGTGTCTGCAAATCATTTATCACTGAATCGTGTCTTTTGCTGTCAATCAAAGCAATCAAATCAAACAAATAATTAAAAACAAAAGGATTTCATTACATTTCTTCAGTTATATATTTGATCCTATTATTGACATTATCTTTGGCTTCTTTTAGATCGATATTCATGAGGACGGGTCCAACCAATTTATATGTCTTCGCGTCGTCTTCTAATAAATCCATTTCCTGTATAATTGAGGCAAATATTCAATGAAAATATGATACAAAACATGTCATAAATATTGACTTCTTTGACGATATTATTCTCATTTAATTGTGAATCCAATTGTTGTCTCAAATGAAGAGTTTTTTGGTACGATTTTTGAAGAGCACTGAATTTAGCTATCTCATCTGATAACTTCTTCTGAGCCGATTCCAGGGAAGACATCTTTTATTAATATTTTATTCAAATTTGAAGTGATTTTGAGAAAACAATTTAAATTGAATTAAATTTAATGACAATCAAAGACATGTGCTTTCAGTCAAAACAAATCAATCATTTACTTTGTTTTCAACTTTAAGGCAATCGTTACGTTATTTGTGTTTAAAACAAAAGTGAGACATACTTTATGAGTAATAAATTGAATCATTCATTAAAGTCGTAAAACTATTGTGTTTTCTATCGAACCCTAAGCCATAAATAATACACAAAACTGTTAAACGATATCAGGTTTTACCCATTTTTAATGGTTATGTTATTTGTGAACATTTGTGATAAATAATAATATTGACAGCAATTGACTGCAGTATTGAAGTGAAGTAAAGCCTTTAAAGTATAGGCGAAGTGTCTCTCCTTTTGATTGAATCACTTCATTGAAACTCAATTTAAATTTAACTCAAAATTATGTAAATTATGTCTAATTTTTAACAGTATTTCAATAAATCGGTATTTAATGAGTTATTTATAGCAAATGAGCGATAGTTTAAACAAATTTTTATACAGAAAAGTGTCGATTGAATGAATTTAAAGCTTCTGGAAGTGATTGAGTGATGTCTTCATCTTCTGTTAGTTTCGGTCGTTATTCTCACGCAATAGTCTCACGAATTCCCAACTCTTTTGCCAAATCTTTGGGTACTTCCGATGGGATTAACTTAGAAGAGGCCAAACGAGAACACGAAGAGTACTGCAAAGTATTGCGATCTCTTGGTTTGGATGTCATTGAATTGCCAGCAGACGAGACATTTGCCGCCTCTCCCTTCGTTGAGGACACCGCTGTCGTCATCAATGGTAAGCGTCATAGAAGTCGAGCCCAGAGTTCATTAACTAATTTGCAATTAAATGGTTTAGGAGTGGCTCTAATCTGCAGACCGGGTCATCCTTCGCGCGCCAAAGAGGTAAAGACCACTCCTTTCGCTTCATTTCTTACATTTATTTTGATTTTATTGTCTTTGAGTTCAATATTTGAATTTCAAATTTCAATTCAATTTAGTGTTTGTTTTATTAAATTTTTTATTTAAGCCTTTAATGCATTTTTCGACATTTCAAATGAATTTTTCATATTTTTGTTACAAAAAAAAGTTAGAAATGTTTGCAAAGCTTTCAAACATTTTCAGCGAAATATTGATTTAAATTCATTTTAAACGAGAAAAAGGCGTAAAAACTGCGGAAAACATAAAATATTTTTGTTATGAAAAATAAAATGCAAAGAATTTACGGTTTTATACAATAAAATGAGTCATAACTTATTTGGCCGTAAAAATAGTTGAATAGTTGTTATGTTATTATCAGCAAAACTGTTGGCTCTTTAACTCATATCTTAATAATTGGGTTATTATGTAAACAATAGCACGAAATGGGTTTCCGAGTGATTGAGTGCTTCAAACAAACAGAAAGTCCTAAAGATTTGGTCAAAAGTTGTGTTAGTTTTAGGAATAATTTATTTATTCATTTATTTTGTCGCGTTTTTAGCGAAACAACAAAAATATTTGTTCTTCTAATGGATTTGTTTTAATGTTTTTATGATAATTGTCTCTAAATATTAATCTTCAAATAAAAAGATAAAATCTAAAACATGTTCTCCTCTTTAAAAACATTGCGATTAACCCGGGATTAGGAGGGGTTCAGAAGATAGTGCAGTGACTTAACTCATCTTAAAATACAAAATAAATACTTATTTATGAACTGAAGCCAAACAAAAGTTGTTTTGAATCTTTAGGTCAAATGTATTGAATGAAAATTTTAGGCCTTTTATGTTTGAAACGCTTTTAATCGACTAATAAAATGTGAAAACATTTATCTTTCGATATCTCTTCCGTCTCTTGAATTTTATCAAATGTTAGGATAGTTTTGATTCAAAATCACTGACTGAACGCCTCTTCGAATATATTTGAGATAATTAACTGAAGAGATGTCTGTATATATCAGATAAGCCATAAATGGGGTGAAAATCATGACTTCTCGTCAATTATTATAAGACCACAAAAACTATACAATTGATTGAATTAATGCTTTTATTTTTGAAAAATCAAAATTGAATTCAAAGACAATTAGTGTTCAAATAATTGCTTTAATTTCCTCAAAAAAGGTTTAATCGATTAAATCGAAAAGAGTTTTGATTTTATGCTTTAAATTCAAATGAAAACATTTTAATCAAATGAAGGAATTTTTGTTAAACTAAAGGTCGACACCATTCGGACAATAATCAAAAAAGAGCTTAACCTTCCAATTGTAGAGATGGCTGACCCCAAAGCCACTCTCGATGGGGGAGACGTCTTATTCACTGGTAATTCACTGATATATTGGCTATAATTTTGATAAATTAATTAGTGGTATGACCTAAACGTTAGGTCGCGAACTATTTGTTGGTCTCTCCCAACGAACTAACGAATCGGGTGCCAGAGCTGTTGCCGCAGCCTTTCCTGAGTTTCCAGTGACTCCAATACGAATTCCAAATAAATTATTACATTTGAAATCATGTCTCTCTATGGCCGGACCCGACATTCTCTGCGTCAGCTCTACTCAAGAATCACAAGAAATCCTAAGAGTGAGTCAAATGAGTCAAACATTTTATTTAAATCATATTTTAAACAAATAACTCATTAAATAACAGCGAATATCACGTGAAGCCAGTCATCGATACCATACGGTAACGGTTCCGGAGAATGCGGCCGCAAATTGTCTTTACATAAACGGAACGCTAAGTATATATCAATTGAATTTCAATTCAAACAAAAGTTTTAACACTTATATTGCGTTCAGTTCACAGATCGGAGTTTCAGACCTGTTGTGAAATATTTGAGAACAAAATTGATTTCAATAAAATTGGTCTAAAGGTGTGGGAACTGTCGAAACCGTTGTCCCATTTGACGAGTCTGTCCATTCTGGTGAAGAAACCGCGACAAATACATACCATTGTCTGAGTTCTCACAACATATTCCTCTAAATTAAAGTTTTAAAACTTTTAAAGCATTTTATTATACGTTTTACGCATTTTTTTATTCCTTTCAATCATTTATTTTACTATTGAAACCATTTTAGCGAACATTTGGTTTAAATTAATTGAAATTATATCCCGTATTAAGAGCTAATGTCATTCAGAACAGTATTATATTGGATGTGATATATATTATACGAGAGTTGAAGCTTTAAATTCACTTATTTATGACATTTGACAGCATTTTTGGCGTAATTAAAGTCTTTATCGATTGATTCGTGCCTTTTATTACTCATTGAAATACCGGTTGAATAAAGTATTTTAGTTTTGCGATAAAAAAAAACAATTTATAATTAATTATATATTTATCGATATTTTTGTTAAAATATCACTTCTTTTTTGTAATTAGTTATTAGACTCACCGCTCAATCGTCGCAACAAATTATCACAAGAAAACCGATTATGTGTTTCCAAAAAAGTTTTTTTTTAATTTTTTGCTAAATTTCTTTGAAATTCTCGTCACTTTTGTCCATAAAAAATGATTTTCTGAGAAAATGTTTCCAAATGTTTGACGAAAATCATTAAAATATAGCTTTGATTTCAGTTTTGTATCATTTTCTTATGTGAATCATAAATAAATCGTTTGAATTGTAATAAAACTTTGATTTGTGTGTAATTCGTATTACTATTACTTTCATTCAAACCCTTTTTGGGCTTTGAATTAGTCGTCAGAAGACTCTTATCTTTGATGCCATTCGGGATCCGAACCTTGACTTTCCCGCTCTGACCAAACGAGCCGTCGATGACTCCCTCATCGCCCGAAGAGAGCGTCACTTTGAGTCCAACGAAGTTTTGAGTGTTTGTCTCCTTTTTGAACATATTTTTGACAATAACTTCGTATTCATTGGAAATCCTATCGACGACTCCCTCTTTGTTCTTAATTTTGAATATTTTTATATTTTGTAAATCATTTTCGAAGTAATGTTTATCCGAAAAAGTGGTCAAAATATTGCCATAAAAAGCGAGTCGACAGACATTTGCGTGAATATCGGTATCGAGTTTTGATGCGATATAAAGAGCGCCGGTATTGACGATAACCGGTCTCTCGAACTCCAACAGAACGTAATAGAGATCCGGATCAGAGTCTTCACTAATTTCTTCGGCATAACTGTACTGCAGATCGAAATCAAATTTCGATTTTTCGGATTTGGATTCGGTTTTGAAAAAAGTAGTTTTGGCGACAACTGTCTCGTGGAGTATACTTATGTGGAACTTCCCTTTCGTGGCATACCTTCCCTTATAGTAACCGATTTTATTGACGTTCGCGACGACAGCCCAAACAGAGTTCATAAAACCGGGAGAACTGACTATTCCTCTCTCCAATAGTTTTGGGTCGAATTGTGTGACACATACCCCTATTCTGTCCCCTTGAATGGCTCTATCGATCTTCTTGTGAAACATTTGCATTGATTTCACTTTTTTAACGGCTTTTACGGACGGAATCTCAATATTCTGTGCAATTAATACAAAACCAATTGATTATTAGTTTACATAAAATTGAGGAAAACTCACGTCATTGACAGCAATTGAGCCCTGGATTATGGTTCCGGTCATAACAGTTCCGGAACCCTTTATGAGGAAGCAGTGGTCGACCGATAATATCAGTTCTCCGTTTGGACTTCTATTGGGAACTGAGGTTTGACTACAAATTGTGTCCAAAAGTTCTTTAATTCCGATACAGTTTTGTTGGACATTGTCTTCGGTTTTGTCGACATTTTGTCCGCCGATATTAGCGGACACTGAAATGATTGGCGAAGAATTGAATTTTGTTTTCTCTAAAGTCTTTTGAATCCTTTTCGACATCTTTTCGATAGATATCTGTCTTTTGTTTTCTGGAATTAAATCGACTTTATTTAAGGCGACAATCATTTTATTGGAAGTGATTTCTCCGATGACAAGACATTCGGCGGTTTGTGTTTGAATGCCTTTCGTGATGTCGACCACAAGAATCATAAAATCGATGATTTGTGAGCCACCGATAATCGTCTTTATTAGAGATGAATGTCCGGGACAGTCAACAAAAGTAATCTGAAGAGACCACTCATCGATTGTTGCCAACTCTTGACTCGATTTAATTTGTTTGATATGATTGAAGAGATGTTGTGGTAATGGTATAGAAAGTGATGAAAATCCCAAATCAATTGTTATCCCTCTCTCACGACTTTGAGGGTTCTTATCGTAACACGAAGTCGATTGGGTTGTACTCAAGGCTTTGGCCAGAGATGTCTTCCCGCTGTCGATGTGTCCCAAAAGACCGATATTTATATTCAATATTTTAGACATTATTTCAATTAATAGTTAATTCAAATAAAAATAAAAACTGAAAGACTTTTAGTAAACAAACAAAACATGACTTCAAATGATTTGTTGTTTACAAACATTTCGTCAGTCATTACGTCATTGAAAGCCTATAAACTTTACCAAAAAGTTAAACTCATCTTTTATCGATAGGAGACCTAGTCTAGGTCTATTTTTAATTTTAATTTAATATATAAAAAGTAGTAAAATGTAACCACTTATTGAAAATTAAATACAAATGAAATTCGTTGTTAAATCTCATTAATATTAATTTACAATTAATAGATAGTCATTTCAATTTATTAATCTTTTATTTCAATAATTTTCAAATTTCTTGGTCTTTGGAAATCTGAAGGAAGAAGTATTTGATTGCAATTGAGTGTCAACCTGATGATTGTTGTAGGCTTCTGTTCACAAATCCTGAAGAGAAAATCCATTGTGTCTTTCAGTTTGCCAGAGTTGTATGAATGATCTTGGTCATGTACAAGGTCCGGCTGACAAGTGATTTCCAAATGATTGAAATTTGGTAATCTATCCAAACATTCGAATAATTGTCTGCCAATAAACCGGAAGAATGTTCGAAAATATCTCAAAGATTGTAGTCTTGGGATCATTTCAAAGGTTTTGTAGCAACAGGTCTCACAATTGAGGTCCTCGTCGTTGTCTAAGCACTCGATGCAATCCCACGGAATGTAATCAAATCTTTTGATATTCGGAAACATTTCGACGATTTGTTTGAAATAATTTGATTCAATCGTGGATTTTGTAGTAAGAGGTGACTGACCTTTTTGAAGACTACATTCCTTTTTAGATCTTTGTATTCAATGAAATGAGACCAAAATATGCAGAGTTCAACAAGATTCTTTTGATTCATGGCCATTTCTAACATTAAGATGGAGCTCAATTCTTCAGATGTGATCGAAAATACCTTCAAATTCAATGATTTGATAATAGTTTTTATCGTCTCTTTTGGAGCGCTATAATCTCCGATATGAAGGTATCTGAGCGAAGAAAAGTTTGCGATTAAACTGTTGTGAATGGGCTGAGCGATGGCTATTTCAGAAGATTCGACCAAAACTAATTCCATCGAAGTTTTCAACTGTTCCAACAATTTTTCAAAATTCAAACAATTTTTGAATTTAACTTCAATTCTGACTAAGTTTTCAAACAAACGAATCAAAACTAATAGTTCGTTGTCATCGATGGGAGAGTCGGCCAAAAATTCGTAAATTTCTTTGATTAGCAGATGTGTTGGTCTCTTAGCGAATGTCTTCATCAGATCGCTGGACACCAATTCATTTACCGAAAATATTTTGCAATCGATTAGTTCTAAGATCTTCAGGTTTTTGACGTTTTCATTAATAAAACCGATAACCGTTTCGATGAGAAGACACTCCTTTAGAGTCAAAGATTCAATTCGAGTGCAATAACTTGTAATCGACTTCAAGTAAGCAAAACTATATATGAGATATATGTGGACACCCAGTTTAGGAAATATAAAGTCATTTCTTTGTTTGAGAGCCTCTGTAATACATTCTTCAAACTGTTTGGACACTCTCTGCAATCGGAACAGATCTTTAATATCCATATATTCGAAGACTAGTGTAAGAGTGTCGTCACACAAGACATAAGGTGACGAGCGATCCCTTCTTCTGTTCGCACAACCGTTAGCCATCAGTTCCGATGATTTTAGTTTTTAACGTTAAATGACTTCAATAACGGTTAGATTATTTGAAAAATGATTTTGAATTAAATTTCAACAATTGTTTGGAAATAATATTTTCATTTCTGATTCAATAATAATTGTCTTTGTATTTAACGAAATGTTTTATTTGGAAAATGAGTTAAACATAAGTCAATCAAAATATGAAAATTACATTCAATAAGAATTCGGTTTAAAATTCTGATCAGTATTTAAAAAACAGTTAAAGACTTTTGATTTGTTCGTAAAAACTAAATATTATATCATTTGTTAACGAATTGATCGAAAAACATAATAACAAATCATTTGATTCACAAAAATAATTGAAAACCAGATTTGAATCACTTTTTACTCAAAAAAATAATTAAGTATTTCACCAAATGTTAGGAATTTTGACACTTTTTTCATGGATTACACAATAAGTTGAAAATAAATTCTGTTTTGTTTGAAATAAATCCAAAAAACGAGTGAAGGAATGGAATGTGAGCTCAGTTGGGAAGTGCCCAAAGTGTGGCCGATTTGTCAGCACTAGTGGTAAGGAATGTGAAGTCGAATGGATGCCATCGACCCTGAATTACTTTGTCTGAGTGCTCGGCGACGACAATACTGGGAAGGGGTTGCGTGAGGTCTCCCTGAAGGTCAGTCAATACTATCTTATTGTCGTAACCGCCGGTCAACAGATAATAGGCTTTGTTTGAGAAACGTATGGTTCGTATGTCAGAGGAATGGGGTTGGAATGTCTGAATGATTCGACCGCCTCTTATGTCGTAAAGCATACAATTCGAGTCTTCGTGTCCGGAGACCAACAGCTTTCCCGACGGATCCACACAAACGGCTGCGACAGCGCTTCCTATATGGCGGACAGAATTCAAATGTTTATAAAATAGTAAAATAAAGTATCAAAATGTTAATACCGGCGCCTTTTCCTGACGCTGGCGGTGCTGTTATCAAATTAACACATCCACGAGTTCTCAGATCCCAGAATCTAATGGTTCGGTCTTGAGATCCACTGACAAACATAGCGCCACCCCATGTGTAGAGCGATAGGATGTGACCTGAAATACAATTGTAATCAAATGAAAATCGTATCAAACATTAAATACAAAACTATTTACCGGAATGACCGGAGAGGGCCTGGAATGGAGTCATAGTATCGCAATCGGTTACATATATTTTACAGTCACCGGCGCCGCCAGATATCAAAAGACTGGATCTGTTGGAGAGGTCTTCCATGAAGCACATGTCTCTGATGGTGCCATCATGCATGGTCAACTCTGCCTCTCCTCCTTCAAACTCATTCGTAATTGGATTAAATCTCATCATTTTTATGGTCTTATCGTTAGAACCGGTGGCCAACAGATCTCCGGTAGTATTCCAGGAAAGACTGCATTCAATTCAGAGATAAAATCAAAACTCAATTAATATACGAAAGGAAGAGGCGATAAATTTGTGGAACCGACCAATAAATGCTTCCCTTGTGGTGTTTAAGACGTTTGCTCAGAACTACGGGTTGGTGTGGAATGTGGTCCTCTCTAAACAATAATTAAAATTTAGTCTTTCAAATAAAAACACTCTTAAAAGGACAGCATATGTTGACAATAAGTATTACCTCAAAGCTCTCAACTCATGTGACTTGGGATACCCACATATCCTCAATGTCTTGGAATTAGAACCGATGGCATAGAGTTGTCCACTCGGGTGGAACTCAGCGGCTCTGATGGCCTGTGCGTCTTCAAGTCGAGTGACCGGAACGAACTGCGGCTTACGTCCATCGAAGTCAGTTGTGTTACCGATACTACTTCTGTAGGAAGAGTTGGGTCCGTGCTGTCAATCAAACCATTCAATTAGTTTTAAATCAATTTTATTGCAATTAATAAGGATTTCAAGGCGTAGGCGATAGTGAAGGACACAAAACATCATAAAATGTATTATATATTATATAATTGTTTTTTAAAAGGAATGCATCAAAACTCCAATTCAAGGACAGAACAGAACAAAGAGAGGATCAGCTATTTTAAAGAACCGGAGGATGGCTTCAATCAAAATATTTATAAGAATCGATACAGACTTTGCCAATACATTTGCATATCTTTGAATTGAGTTTCATATTCGCCAAAACACACGAATGGTTTCAAACTTTTTCATAACTCGTAATCAAATGAATGAATTGAATGAACGAAAAGTTATACAAAACTGAGAGTAAAAACAGTTTTGTATATTTCAATAGTTTAGTCGTCGGTATATTAAAGTGAAAAACTGATTGTTTTTGGGACATCTGCGCTGTTCTGCTGATCACATATTAGACGAGAATTATATAACAAAAGCCAATTGTTTGAGGCATTGAAGCGATACTTCAATTGTGACTACAATTAAAGGGGGTTTTGTTGTGTCACACAATTGGACCAAAATTAGTGTTTGGATCAGAAATAAAAACAGTAGACGACAGTAGACGACAGACAACAGAATCAAAAGCATTACAATCATGTTATGAATCATTCATTACAAGAGTGTCTAAATTTATCGCATAATTCATAGTTTCTTATGAATTAAAACTCTTATAAAAAAGAATTAAAAAACTGTTTTTCACACAAAAAAGACAAAGACTTGAAAATAAAGTTTTTTATTATAAGACAAACTGTTAATTGAGTACCCATTGAAGTAATGAAAGCGTGTCATAAGCCGTCAAATCCTATTAATTTATAACACATTAAGGATTACATTAATTTTGATAACTATTTGCGTGTTTTTCCGATTTTCGAGTCAATGCCGTAATAGGACTCAAATCTATTGAACCGATTAAATGATCGAAAATCAGATGAGTTAACAATTATCTCAAGTCTTCACTTTATTAATGGTTTGAAAATTATTTAAATCCTTTTCTGATTATTAGTCCGAAAGAGAGATTCGTTTCAATTAAGAGCTTATAATCAAAACAAAAAATTAAGTTTTGTTTGTCTTTAGTTCTAATTAATCGAATCCAAAGAGTAATTAAGAAGTGAGTCATCGATCAGTAGGTGTCATCACTTACGAGATGTCGAAACGGAGCGCCGACTGACTCGTGTAATATCAAAGGCGTGTGATTGTAGTCGTATGGTCTGTATGGATGAACCGGGCAGTTGTCGTCGTCGTATGACCGTCCGTATGTCGTCCAGTTTCGATCCTGTAGTCTGTATGGAGTGCTGTGTCGCTCGAATGGAGACTCGGCACCACTTCTTCGACTGGCATTCATTTCTCCACTGCTGTTCAAATCGTAGTGAACTCTTCTTCTGGAACTGTCAGTAGGAGAGGCATATGAGCTCTTCTCAGGGATCCGATACGAGTAGTTGTATGGGTGAACGGGACAGGTGTCGTCCGACTCATACTTATTGTACTCAGATTTTTTGTAGTCATAATCAGAAGACTTATAGGATTTGTCGTAATGATTATCATAAGATTTATCATACGATTTGTCGTAAGATTTTTCATAAGATTTCTCCGATTTATCGAAATATTTATCGTATTTATCGTATGTTTTCTCATATTTATCGACAAATTCATCCAATTTATCGAAAGCGGAGTCAAATTTATCGTCATATGTATTGGTCTTATCGTATGAATAGGAAGACTCGTGTTTATCGTAATTACGCGAACGAGAGCCCAGGTCTAGAAAATCGTTAAAATATTTGGTAGTCGGCGACCCAAAGATGTATTTGGATTCAGTCGAATAGTCTGAGCTCTTCAGTGGATCCGAATCTTTGGTGACTTCGTGAAAATAAGAGGAACTGCTTTCAGTCGTATAGTTATTGTAATCGGGAGACGAAAACGAAGAAAACATTTTTACGATAAGCTCTTAATTGAGGCTCAATTGAGACACAGACTCAAAAATATTTGCGTTTGATTTTGTACTTATATCCGAAGAAATGACACAAAACTGTGAATATTGTCGGAATTGAATGAAATTTTAAGTTTAAAGTTAAAAGAAGTCGGAAATAATGCGAATGTTATGGTTTGAGGAATAGTCACAATAAACAGTAGTTTTTTATGCTTTTATTAATCAAAAAGTGACCTAAAAATGGATTTTGATTTAAAATTTAATAAATGAGACCTTCAATGATATGGCTGTGACTATCAGACCGAAAGTTTTTCAGATGAAAACCTGATCTACTGTTCAGTTTGTGAATCAATTCTTTCAAACCAAACGATTCGCATCGAGTACTGACTTATTGAATGGTTTGACACCACTTCCAAACCTCTTGTTTATTATTAAACAATATTAAACTCTTATTGGAAAAAGTCATACAAAATGACAAAAGTTTTTATAAAATTTTCAATATTTTGTAGAACAGAACGAATTAAATAAGATCTTATGTGTGGACACAAAGAGGTGTTTTGATTTATAAGAAGAGTTTGTTTTTCTGTCAGCCCTTTATATATTGATTTAAAGGATGATATTTGGTGTAGGCGTCGGGTTTTGCCAAAAACTATAATTTCTACTAATGTTTGAATACATTAATACCAATACATTGGAGAAAATAATCATTTGAGTCATACGATTCTGTCAGTTGTTTTGCAAGAATCGATGCACAGGAATAGCAATAGGAATCGCTTACAAACGAATTGCAGGTTTGCACTACAGGTGCAGTCATTTTAATTAATATGTTTTTTAAGACAACAATAATAATATGTAGGAGAGTAGTGAAGTAGGAGAGAGTTTAAGGTTAACTACAATTCAAGCGTAACATTGAATTTAATTCAACAAATGTTCGTTAAATTTAGTGGAAAACACTTAAAAATTCATTTAATAGACACTACTTATGGATACTTAAGGCTTAATTGATTGCAATGAATGCCTATTCGAAGCCTATTTATAACCAGAAAAATGTATTTATTATTCAAAATAATAGTTATTTTGAAGTTATTAACAGAAAAAGCAATCTATAGTCGAGTAAACAATTTGACTAATTTTTTTATTAGCTCTCAAATAATTGTAGTCTTTCCGCAAAATATGGAATACATTAAAAAATCTGAGTCACAACTAATTGTCAACAAAACAAAAAATATTGAAATATTTCAAAAATAATTTGAATTAATTAAATGTGATTTCAATTTAGTTTTTCTCTTTTTTCTCAAGAATTAGCATAACTTTATAGTATAAGAATCAAGTGATGAGAAAATCCATTGAGACGTTCACATAATCTGAGCTGAAATTATCAACTCATCCGAAGCTTTAAAACTTTACTCAAAGTTAAAAACATTTTCTGACAAATAGTTTTAAATATTCTTAAAAAAAAAAGATTAATTGAATTACTTTTGACTCAATGCTAACAAGAAAAACAAAATTAACATTAATTTAAGTTTTAGTTATTAAAAATTAAGTAAATACTCGAAAAATTCAGTTTTTGTGGGCTTTTTGTCGCATAACTTAATGAAAGTCCTTAAGATTAATGATGAGTAGTTTACTAGAAATTGCAGTATTGCACTAATCATTGGATTAAGACCATTAAAAATATGATAACATTGAAATCAGTGCTAAAATTATTGAATGAAAACTATAAAACGAAGGGGTGTTTGGCTTTTGATTGTTTTTTACGATAAAATTAATTTTTGTTTGTCTTTCAGTTCATGTGATGATTGAAAAACTATTGGAATTCAAACAGAATTCTCTCCGAAATATAAAAAAGAGATAATAACTATAATTTTGATTTGATTTTTCGTATATAAATCCAAATCAACAAAATTAAAAAACAATGGATTGGATTATAAAAATGAAAACCCATTGAAATAAGAAAAAATAAACGAGCCAAATTAAATGAGCAAGCATGAAATTTTTGAAAACCAATGAATACTATTTCTATTGAATTCTGCAATTAGTTATACAAACAATGGATTGATTTAATTTGAGATAATTTCTTGAAGACCTTAATTATAACCATTTTATGTGATTATCGTCGAAACCAACTGAAGGTTAAAATTTTATTTTTTTAAAGAAATTAAATCAAATGAAGTAAAGAATTTAATTGAAAACTATTTGAGTCTTAAATGTATCGACTCTTCAATATAATTGACTAAATAGTTGATTGATTGGTATTTAGTTAAGAAAAAAGTGTTTTTCAAATCTCAAAGTCATTCGCTCTAAAACTCAGAGCAATTAAATTGAAGGCAAAACTGGAATCAAATAAAAAATCGGTTAAATCACCGCCAAAATTGTCAACCGATTGGATGACAAGAGTTATTGGATTTCATTGGTTATCAGATAATTTCAATTATCTCTGAATCAGTTGATAATTAAACTGAAAGATAACTTCAATTGAGAATATATTCGGTGAAAATTGTCTCTCAACTGTAGTTTAGTTGTGATTTAGATTTATTGCAAAACTAAATGTTTAACAGTTCTTAGATTTAGTGATTGAATATAAATTGTCGGAAAGACTTTTCGCAAAAAAATTCTTCTCTAAAAAAGATTAGAGTAATATATAGTCAACCAATGCGTCCAAAAAAACTACTGAAAAAAAACTAATAATTCATTTGCAAACTTGAACTTAATCCCACTTAAAGGAGAGCCTCACTTGACATAAGTTGTTAGTAAAAGAGAGGCCTATCATCTGTTGGCACAGAGACAGCGATAACTCAGAGATTTTTCATTGAAATAAAAATAAAATAAAAAATAGAAACAAATACTGGATTTGTATTAAAATGAAATGCGAACAGAATTTTCACTCAGATATTGAGATTAACAGCAATTGAAAGGAATATGACTTACATGACAACTACGGAGCGATAGTGTCGACTGACTCAAGAGTGGTAACCGAGAATAGCTGTCATATGATTCATTAGAACTGAAACTAGAGGACAGACTTGAGTTTCTCAATTTAATCGCTTCTTTCATCGGACAGATCCGGAAATGATGTAAATGTGGCGATCGATTTATGACAGAACCCCTCATAATTAGATCTCACAGAGTATTGTAATTAACTTTGAATTTCAAGAATATTCTAATTAAGAGTTAACTGAGAAGTAATAAATTGAAACTAGAGTTAAAAGTGGAGTCACAGCTGTTTGTTGTTTATTTATCCAAAATATTTGCTCTCATTTGCACTAATAATATACGAATTTAAAAGACAATCGACTGAACAAAATTGATGTTACGATTAAATCGATAACAATTGAAAACTCTTTTATTAACAGAATTTTAGCGGAGATTCATAACTGGGCGACAATTTTATTGAATGATAACTGAAAGTCAAAAAATATGTTTTAATATAAACGAAACGATTATAACTTTTATCACAGGTTTGTTAGATATATATTAAAACAAATATATATTTTATATACTATTGTTTGTCTACTGATAGAAATCTTTTTGAAATATTGAATTTAATAAAATATTTTCAATAAAAAAGTTTATATAAAAACGTGTGACAACTGTGCGGTCAAAACAATAAGTCTAATGAAAAGAAGTGCTATTTATGGTATATTTTATTAGTAAATACTTATACGAAATGGTCATAAAGAGGGCCAATGAGGCAACGCATCGATTGTTTCCAATATTCTTCTGATAAATATCGTGCCATTCGGTCCAACGGCGAGACATACAAATTGCTGTATAGCCTTGCATTGGATTTATTAGGCATTGCCTGTCCTTCCACTTCAACTAACAATTGTTACAATATATGGATTCTACAGATTCTTTACAGTCAATGATTTTTATGTAACTTATTATAATATTTTTTAGTCAAATATTCACGAAAACCGTGAAATTAATTCACGAAATATTGAGATTTAGTGGCCCTGAGAGGAGAGATAGCGACAGGTGTGCGACCATATCATCCTTCACTCAAATTAGTGAAGACTTTTTTTATGCGAAAAAAACTATTAATGAATATAAATATTTTCAGTGGAAATAGACATTAAATTAATGGAAAAACTGCTAAAATCGTGAAGTGTTTGCAAACGGCGTTCCTATCAATCGTTTCATTTAAACAAAAGACTAATTGTTAAAAGTCTGCAAAATCTGCAACTTTTCAGCTCTTATTGTTTACGACTCGAAACAATTGAGTCATTTGAGACAACTTTTTCTGCTTTAATTACTTTAAGAGATCTGAAGGACGGCTCATCCAAAATAAGAGATGAATCTAATCGAGAGAAAAGGCTTTACAGAGAAAAACATACGACTGTCTGACTATTGAATCAAATTTTTTAATAATCATTGAAAACCAAAACAGAGTGTAAGTAATGTTCAGACATCGAGGAAAACAATACCTCTTCAACCAAATGACTGAATGTCACCGAATGGTCGTGCGATGAACAGTGGGTATCGGCTATTCTGATGTCCGGTTCAGTAAATAAGTAATCAATTTTGTATTTGATCTCAATTTCACCCATTTTTCAATAGTTTTATAAATCGAAATAAATCAGACATTAAGCGAATTGAGTCAAACAAATCAATTTGAGGCATATATTGATAGCAACTGATAATTGTATCGATAGTTAAAAAAAAAGAAAACCAAAGAAATAAATAAATTTTATTTATTATTAACGATTTGCGCCCACATTACTCTTTATATCCATTTCTGGTCATAAGAGTCCTTTAAAATCAATAGGTGTTGAGTCAAAGTCAAAGTCAACAAAAGTCAACAAAAGTCTGCAACAAAACCCTTAACAAAGTCTTTGATTGAATTGAGGAAATCCTTAACAAAAGTTCAAAGAATCTCTAGTTTTGTGTTGACATCAAACGTTAATTATTTTAATAATCCATTAAAAGGTTTTTAATATTCATATCATATAATTAGAAAATCAAAAAAATATATGAAAATCCTGGGGTTTTGTATCTAAACAATAAAAAAAATTAATTTTGATATAAATTTATGATAAAAAAGGTATAAAAATATATTTACGACCAAAAGAATAACACAATGTTTTGAAAGCCATATAAGGATTGGATTGAAAGCAAAATAAACGTAAAAACAAATGAAAATTCATTGAATCAAACGAATGATTACGACATAAGGTTTGGCGAAAAACTTAATTAAAATATGAATTTAATGATTAAATAATGCCATCGAGTATTCAAAAGAGGGACTAATCATATGTTTTATGAAAAAAAAAATATGAAAAGCAATTAATTAAATGAAACAATAATTAAAGTCAAAGAGAAAAGGAGTCAAAAGTAAGAACAGCTCTGATTGAAAGGCTGTGCGCTTAGCCTCGAAAACGTTTCTTAACAAATAATTACCGCAAATATTATTTATGTTCTGTTTTTTGGCAAAAGTCTGGAAGCGATCCATTAGGGGAATGACACACAAAAAAGTTTTACTCAATTAATTTCTTTGACTTATTTTCGACACAAATATCTCTATTTTTTTAATTTAAGAAAAACTTTTTCATTCTTACTCTCTGTTGGTCTGGAGTCTCTCCCAATTGTGAGGACTGTGCGCTTAATTGATGTGATTGTTGTGATGATTGATGTGGAGTACTGTTAGAGTTTGTGGTAAGCAATCCATTGACACTATTATTGAATGATATGTTCTTCTGTTGAGATCCGTTTTGGCGATTATTGGCGGCGAATATCGGGGACTCATTTGGATTAAAAGATGGCGTTTCGCGAA
Organism: Tectocepheus velatus; assembly: GCA_034700625.1. Lineage (NCBI taxonomy): Eukaryota > Metazoa > Arthropoda > Arachnida > Sarcoptiformes > Tectocepheidae > Tectocepheus > Tectocepheus velatus. The sequence continues at coordinate 47,627 of JAQIXV010000071.1, forward strand.
TTCGGTATAGACTGCCCTTAGGTGTGCTTGTTATCAGTCTCTCGGGGTTCGGGTAATTTGATTGACCCGTTTGTCCGACTGGAGTCACTTTCTCATTGATTTCGTTGTAAATAATTGGTGTTTGGATTACATTAGTGTAAGAGCTCTGGAATGTGTTCTCCCGATTTGTTATCACTTGAGGAACAGCTGTTCCGCACAAAAACATCTCCTCTTCTTCTTTCAACAACTTTTCCAAAAGTTTTTGTTTTTCTTTTTGAAATTTTTGCCACAAATCAGAACTGTTTTGGCTCTGAATCACGTCTTTGGCACTAATGGGGGTTATGTTAAGGCTTTGGGGATGGGTTGGGGTTTGGCTATGAATAGTATTGATGGCTTCGTTCAGTAGTTTTGAGTCCTCCATAGAAACTGTTGAAACGGGTGAAGGCTTTTCCGATATTGGCGTCAATTTCTGGAAACAACTCGAACTGAAAACATCCCCCTCTTCGAAGAGTCTGTCCACTGATGTCTGCCCTGTCTTTATGGGGCTATTGTTGTTATTGCTATTATTGACAGCAATTTCGTTACCATTACTTGAGTTGAGATGAAAGCCTGTCGTCGCGAAAGAGGAGCGACTCATTGCTGTCATATCAGTGATCGAGAAATTCATAACACTTTTTGTGAGTCCATCGACTATTCCCGGTGTCAATGATTTGGACATAAAATCGGATGCCTTTCTTCTTGTGAATGGAGTGGCGGAGTGGGGGAACACTTTTGGTTTGATAGGAGTGACTAGAATTACTTCAGACCACGAAGCGATTAGGGATGGCTTCTCCAACTGTTCCACTTCCACATTAAGGGCCTTCTGTTCGAATGGATGAGTGAATGTATCGCATGGTATGGACTCAAGCCATGAAATCAAACTCAGATCAGAATTACTAAAACCCTTTCCTTCCAATAGTGAGGAAAACTTCATTTGTGCGGATCTGAGGGCCGGCGAAGACGTGGCCTTCTGTTGGCAAAACTCAACGCAAGACTCGTAAAGAATGCCTTTAATGATGAGTTGCATCAGTCGATCGCCTTTCGCTGTTCGGGTCATAGAGTTGGCCTTTTTTTCCGCCGGTAAGTACCTCTCAATTAGCGGAAGAATAGCCTTAAAACAAGTGATCCTCCAATTGCTTGGATTCCAACTCTTATACTCTTTTTGTTCGGAAAGATTGGGAACCGTTAACAACAGACATAACTCATTGTAATCGTCTTTATTGGGACACAACTGTTCCAAATGGTTAAGACAGTCGACGACATCATTGACAGCGATTTCGACATTATGTATGGGACCGGCCTCTGACCGAATGCACAGCAATTCGATGTATTTGTGTTTATTAACCAAATATTTGAACCGTTTTTTGTCAAACGATTCAATGGATTCCAACGGCTGTACGAACTGCAGGGCGTCATCCCATTGGCCATCGAGTATGAGCTGCCTTAAGAAGAGTAGATCATCGCTGAAGACATGATTGTTGAGACCCGTCTCCCTCTCGACACTCATTTGACTTATACTGAGCTCACGATTGGAGAGAAATTCAAGAATAAGTCGAATGACATCCTCTTCCCGAAGATTAAAGTGAGAGCTCTCATTGACTGACATTTTTGGCATTCAATTGATTATAATTACATTTAAATTAAAATAAATATAAATTTTTAGTGAAATTAAATCAGAGTTTCATAGAAAACAACAAACGATTTGTTTATTTCTTTTCGTTCATTGACTTCAATACTGCAGACAGTCTTTGAACTGAAAACTTATAAAACATTGTATTCATAGAAGACATGACTCTATAATATTATTTTGAGCCCCTATTAAGTAATACCAAAATTCCTATTCAATAGTTAATTACATTAATGTCTTTAAACGAGTTTTTTATTCTTATCTCTAAAAATGTTGAGGTTTTCATTGAAATGGTTTTGAATTTTAAATAAATTGAGTGAAAGCCGGTTCTCCTTTGACTTGAGAGAGGCTTTTCAGGTGTCAGACAAAACTCATAAAACATATTCTTCTTATTGTTTCTCTTTGTTTCACGAAATAATCATTTTTCGCATTTATTTCAACCCAAACAACAAAATTGATTTCAATGAATAAATTTTTGACTCAATAACTCATTTCGAGCTCTCATTCAATGTATATCTCTCTTCGATTTCTCTCCAAAACTTTTCGATGAATTCAATTAAATAAAAGGAAAAAATTTAATTGATTTTCAAATGATTAAAGATTTTCCAAAACTATTAGATTTCAATTAGACTATAAACTAAAGCCATAAAAATCTTATTGAATGGAAAAAAATATAATTATTTTGATTACTTGTTTGTAAGTTTAATAGACTAGGAATTCATATTTTAATAAACTTGTAATTCCTCTGAACTTGAATTGATGTGAGAAAAACAAGTTCTCTCTTTTCTGAGTAAAAAAAAAATAAGAAATACTTTTAAGAAAATTCATAAATAAATTTGTTTCTGAAGCCTCGAAAATGAAATAAAATTCAAAAATATTTCAAAAATATTTCAAAATAAAACTCAGTTTTAAGAGCCATATCTCAAAGAGGTTTACGTAATCCAAAGTAATTTGATTAGTTGTCGGATACTTTTTTTTCTTCTTCTTTATTCAGCCAATTATTTTCAAATCAAATAAATTGTTTAATGAATTTGATTTTTAAAACCAACACAACAGACGTGTTATTAAATTATTTGAATAACTATTGATATTATAGTTATCTATAGATAGATCGAAACCAATTAAATAGTTATAGGCTATCGGAAAATGGTCCTAGATAGGTTATTTATGTATCTCTCAATTATCGGGGCCGGAAAATAAATAAAATTCAAAATATTTTCATAATATTAATCACATATCTTATGCATAAATCAAACATTAATATACGATTTGCATGACTCCACTCACAACTCAATTGATGCCAATGAATGCCAAAACATTATATACTCTAACAAACAGTTATTCTCAAGGATTGATGTGTTTATGGAATGCAATGTTATATAAGAGATAAGGAATTATCAATAAAACTATTGCCAGTCCTATAGAGATAGTGCACAGCAGTCGACCAATTTTTCTTCAAACACGTAATGAATGAGTTGTTGTCTAACGGAATATCGTTTGGGAAGAAATAGTGACTCAGTTTCGACTTCAGAGAAATCTTATCTCACAAAACATGACACAAGAAATGACATAATTTTTATGCCTTTATTTCTGTTGAATAAAAACCAGAAAAAAAATTTTGTAATAAAACGAACGAATGATTACGACTTTTAATCGTAAAATTCAAACTAAAAAAACTTTTTTAGTAATGTTTGAGAAAAAGTTTAGTCAGTTTTTGGGCTCTTATTTCAATAAACCTTTTATTACATTTAATTAAAGATTTTATTTAGAATTACAAGTCTTTCGTCAAAATCTTATCGATTCTATTAATTATTATATAAAACATTAATACAAGTGATTCGTATTATTCGCTAAAAGTTTGTTTTTAAATGCAATTACAGTATTAAAAGCGAAATTAAATACAAAATTGTTTATCAATTGGTTCGAGAGCTCGGAGTAAAAGTGGTTTTGAAAGCCCATAGAGAGAGAGAGAGAAAGAGAGAGAGAGAGAGAAAGAGAGACATTGAGACAGAGGACAGACCTAAACAGAGGACAGACCATCTGTTTAATAGCAATTATAGCAAAACTAATTTACTATTTTTAAGTAAGAAATATGTATTACATAAATGTATTAAAGCAGACATTACTTTGGGTTTATTAAAACTTTTTATCAAATTTTTAGTCTATAAGAGAAAGAGAGAGATGTGTCCAAAGAGTTCAATGAACTGAGCGTTTAATGATTTTTATCATAAGAAGGAAAACATTGTTTTTGAATTAATTTCACTTTTTTCATGTAATTTCACTTTAGATCTGAATCTTTATATAAATATTGTGTTGTTTTTGGAGCACAACTCAACTCAATAGCAATGAAATCAAAATCAAATAACTTTTGGGAGAAAAACATAATTTGGTTTCGAGTTTTGGCTGTTGTTTGAGATGTCATTAAAATGTGTTTTTGTTTTTCTTATATTGTTTTCAATTAAAATGAGTTTATTTATCACACATTCCATGCAGTAATCGAGAGTGGAGACAATGAGCACACAATCACTGTTTACTTTATGAGCAATAAGTTTGAAAAAAAGTAATAATAAAAATTGTATTGAAATTAAAAATAAATGCAAACCAATAGTAAATGAGTGGAGTATCCGAACTATACTTAAATTTAAATTTAGCCAAAAAAAGCATTGTTTGCGAGAATTAAAAATGTGTTTAAAATAGTTTGTCGTTAAAAAAATACTGTCTGTCATGCAATTGATTAACGAATTATGCGATCGTTTCGGACATAACTTTCAAATATTGTTCTTAACGTTAGAAGCGATGGAATGCCAATAGAGAGAGACTTTTGTTTTTAATTAATAATTAATTATTATTTAGTTTTTTATCAATCGATGAATAAAAGAGTAAAATTGATATTCAGAAGAGAAGACGGCAGTAGTTATTACAAAGAAGTTATGTTTAAATGCTATGACATTATGAGAGATACGTTTGTTTTTTCAGTAAAAATGTCTGTTCATTAAACTAAGACCTATTTCTTTATGTAAAATGTGACCAAATATTATAACATATGAGTAATAATTCATTCATTTGAAGCACAATTAAAATCGAGTAATAAGTAATACAATCAACAGCCGGTTCTCTCAGCGTATTATATATTTATAAAAAACAGAATAAATTTTAAAAATAGAAAAAAAAAATCATAAAATCGATTTCAATAAAATGTGAATTCATTTGAAAGATAAAATTAGTCCCAAAAATGAATTGAAATTAAAAGAGAAAGAAAAAAATCGAATTAAACTTTTGGTCATTTGATGGGCTGTTGATAATAATGAGAAGAGAAATGAAGAATTAATTATCGATTAACTATTAGATTCACAAATTATTCTTTTTTGTCGGACGACTTCTCTTCGGCTTTGGGCGCCTCTTCGGTTGCACTATCTTTGGTTTCTGGTGTCGATTCAGTGGCCTTTGCCTCGCCTTCCGCTTTGGCCGCCGCTGCCGTCTCCGCTTCAGCCTTCTCTGCCTCGGCTTTCTCTTTGTCTGCCTTTTCTTTAGCCTCTTTTTCGGCCTTTTCTTTCTCTTCCTTTTCGGCCTTTTCTTTTGCGCGCTTCTCCTTCTCCTCCCTTTCCTTTTCTTCCTTTTCCTTCTTTTTGCGTTCCTTTTCCTCCTTATCCTTCTTTTTCTTCTCTTCCCTCTCTTTTTTCTTTTCCTCCTTTACGTCAAAAATACAAATTTAAAAAAAAAACAAAAACCGATTAATCTTTGAACTATGAGTCCAATTGATTGAGAGGACAGACCTGTTGTTTCTTTTTCTCTTCCTTTTTCTTGCGCTCCTCCTCTTTCTTTTGTTCTTCTTTTTTGATTTCCTCTTCCTTTTCGGGGGATAACTCTTTTTTAGGCAAATGTGTGTTGAGTTCCAAAGAAGTGCACATATCTTCCCAATCGGTCCAGTATTTAGTTTTGATCCGATCGACTAACGCAACCAGATTTGGTGTCTCCGTTTCCAACCATTCCTTCATTCCTCCGAAAGGGATGTACAGGATTTGAGTCAAATGAGCGAAAGTTACGCAATCCAACTGACGGTCCAAAAGAGATTTCAAATTATATTTTAGATAAACTATCGTATCATTTGAAGAGAGGACATACCAAATGAGGCTCTTTGCCAAAGAAGTATTCCTTGTCAGCCAAGTATTCGCTGAGGGCTTTGAGGTCACTCTTTCCAAAATCGTATATCTCTTCAGTTGAATGTCGGCCTAAGCCGTGACCTATCGCTTGCTTCACATTCTGTGAGAGAAACCAATAAATCAATGTTTCGACGAATTATTCTCAAGAAAAACCATAAATCGTTTTCACCGTTCAGTCAATAAATAAATTTAAACAAAAAATAAGAGAATATCGAAAGAAGTCAAACCTTTTTGAATCCTATTTTGAATATAAAGTTAAGGATAGGGTTCGGCAGTTTGGAGTTGAGAGTGCGCTTAATGTCCAGTTGTGCCGCATCCAAGAACTCTTGCGGGTTGTTATACCGCCACCAGCGAACCACCCTTTGGACAGACAGAGACAGGTATTAGTCATAATTCATATCAATTAGAACGCCATACGATTGGCGACAAACGGCACAGACTAACGACTCGACTCGCTTCTGATGCGAGACATTAAATGCGAAATCAATACTAAAAGTCTCACAACTATTATATTATTTGAGTTCATAAAAACAGTCAAATTATATCTATTGCTCACAATATTTGCTATATATCTGTTTCTATTCATATATGTAATGGGAATCTCCAGTTTCTAAGGGAACGGATCCCAAACTTTTTCCAAATAGAAAAAACTTTTGCTTAAGAGAAGAATAAATGACCTTTTCTTATGGGTTTCACATAATATCAAAAACGATGTGAAAACAATTTAAGTGAAACTATTGTCAAATGTATATCAGAAGTGAAGACAACGAAGCGATAAATTAATGTCCTTCAGAGGTATGGGAAGCGTAAGAGAGGGGAATAACAAACACTTGTTTCACACAGAGTTATCGTTGACTCAAATCTATATATAGAATAATATATAGTTTTTTTCAATTAATTATCTCTTTTATAAAACAAGATAAACACTGTTGTAATCGATGTCATCACTAAATGGGTTTATCTGATTTCAGTCCCATTCATGACAACCCATTTGTATGACTTGTAGATTGACTATCGGTGCCAAAGAAGAGAAGAATACATTCAACTAATGATACAAAACAAGTATTCGTGACATTATGTGTGGAATTAGGATTGAAATCGAGAATAACGGTTCGCGCCCTCAAATCCACTCTAATGTATGGCCTTTTTATTGATAGTTCTTATGTTTAATGTCTGGTCTCTTCTTCCCAATCGTTTTGGTTTTTAGGATAAAAACGTTATGACTATTTGGGATAGACTTCATATGATATGGACTGACGAGAGAGCTGTACGATTGCCATACATGACAGAGCGATAACAGCTAATGTAAAGGCCGTCAACAGAGCCTGAGTTGGGAGCGTTGCACAGGAAGACAACAGTGTGTACCGCATTGGATACCATGGGATCCGATTGGCATCACTCAAATCTAGTGCTCTGCCCAACACTCACTCAAAACTGAGTGAATGTTATTAAAGGCCAAAAACTAAAAGACTGAGCAATAAATGCATTTCCAGATTTAGTCAAACAGTGAACACAACCCCCAAACAAATCTCAACTATTTTTTCTCATAATTGAAAACTATTGACATAATAGTAGAGGAGAGCAATAGTTTCCGTTCAATATATTCTATAATATCCTAAAGTATATCCATTTATATGATTTCCTTATTAAACACTCAATAAAACTATTCATAAACTAATCTCTTATGCAAATCAACGAACAATTAATTAATGTTTGCCTTTAATTCACTAAAACTAATCATAACTTTGGGCTTAAAAACGACAGAAAAGGTCTGCTTTGTGTCGAAAGTGAGACGCGATTAGCATTTCATTAATGACAGACTAATTACTACATAAAAGTCAATGTCTGGCTGTGTATTGAGGAGAGGATGTGCTCTCTTACCAACTCGTGTGATTGTTGAGCATCGACTCGAATGCGTGACTCACTGTCTTCTGCTCTTCGGTCAGTCCAAAGTCCAGATCTTTGTCGAAGTGTTTGGACAGTTCCCGGATAATGATGTCCGAGTCGGCGATCTCTTTGCCATTGAGTTCAATGAACGGCAACTGACCCTTCTTTGACTTGTACTTCATTTTGTGGTCAACATTCTGTTCAATAAATGGTAGCAAAATATAACACCCATTAAGTCATATGTTTTATAGAAAGACATCAAAATTCAAAATAAAGTGTAAAATAAGTGTAAAATTGTATTAATATTAATGATATTTAAATAAGACTCCTTTGAGGAGCAACGCCTCAAATACTACTTTAGAGTTGATTTTATTCATCAAATTTGACTTCAATTCAACTATTGATTCAAAATTACATTCAGACCAATGAATAGGAAGACATATATTGACTAATTGGGTGACAATTAATCCATTATTCATGGCTTTCAAGTGTCGATAATTCAATTAAATTAACGTTATTTTGAATTTAGCGCTCAATTAAGTGATTCAATACTTAATATAAAAACTTGACTTTAATTATGTTATAAAATATGTGAAATTGAAGACAAGAATTCAATTTTATCAGCGATTAAATGTCTTTGACATCAAGTTATCACTACTTATGATAAGCTATTTATTTGAATATATCTGTCAAATGAGTTATTGACAAATGGGTCGCATATTTAAAAAAAAACTATTTTATCATTAAATAAATGTTTGGCTCAAAGACTAGTCATAAAAACGTTTGTTTATCTCAAGAGTTGAACTGAAGAGTAAAAAATTGTTTTTTGACAAAACAGTGGTAACAGACCTCGTATTGAATGCCATTCATTCGGAGCCAATTCTCTACTTTAAGACAAAAAGGAGACGCAGAAGGGATTGTCGGACATCGGGTAAACTGATACAAATAGACGACATCCTTCTCGAAGTCCACTTTATGGATAACGGGTTTGGGCGGCGCCGCCTCCTTCTTAGGACTCGCCGTCTCCGCATTCGACTGCTGTTCGGTCTGTTGTTCGGCAGTTGTCTCGTTGTCCGAAGTGGGAGACACCGGCTCTTCAGTGGGCGCCGTCTTATTGGCCGACTGGTCAACGGTTGCGGTTTCCGTCGTTGAAGTCATTATTATGTTTAGACTAATGGATGAGAAAATGGATCACATTTTAGGACATAATATAAATAAATATAATTAAAAGCTTTTAAAGTATTTTTGAAAATAGTTTTTGAGTCAAAAGAGGTTTTAAAAAACGAGAGAAAAATATTTATAACTTTAAATAAAGTCTTTAATTAAATTAAAATTAATATTTTTATAGTTATTTACCGATTGAGTGATGAGTTGACAATTCAATTCAATTGGGATTTAATTGTAATGAAGAAGTTGTTGAAGAAGTGCTGCAATTGAATGGTTTGCTGTTTGAATGCAGTCTATGGTATGGTATGTATGAAATGGCGACACAACTCTAGACTCACACAACACTAGCTTTGAGTCAAACACCGAATATATGGTTTGAATATATGCACAGATATATCGATATATACTGTAGTTATAGTAGTTATAGTCTGAGCGTATAGTTTGGGCCCAAAACCAGAGAGCGTTTCAATGCTCACACTTTTGGCTAAACTCTGACAGAAATTGGTATAACGTTTGAGGACTTGAATGCTATTGAAGTGAGTGCCGCGTCAGTACCGGAGAGTATAACACCAATCGTATGGATTGCTGTACAGTATATGTGTATATGTTGTGCCACTACTGCAACACAACTGCAATGATAGGCACACAGACTAACGACCAAAAGATATGTTGAAAACCTATGCACTTATAATATGAGCAAAACGTGTATTCAATCCAAAGCCAAAGCCTGCAATGCATTGAAAAAGTGTGCAGAGTTTGAGTAGCGCTGCCTCTGAGTCAGTGCCACTCCCGATACAACAATGCAGTAAAGTTACCGTTCAAGCAATTCATTGGCTGGAGATGACTGTGCTCTCCAAGTGTGAGCCCTGTGCAGCACAAGCTCTCCCAGTGCTGTATTGCTGTCAATACGATTAGGTTTTGGCGGTAATGGCGATCCCATCTCCACCTCACGTCTCATTTAATCCCTATTTGAGTCATTTGCCACTAAAATCACTCTTATCTTTGGCCTTACTTCTCGTTTTTGGTTCATCCCTGGGTTGAGGTCTAAATCATGAGTTGGTTCATAAACTAATTGCTAGTTAACAGTCATTGTTTACCAATCAGTTGACAAATAACTGTTATTTCTCTTCAATTCCTATCGTTTTTAGTGTTTAATAGTTTTGCAAATAATTGTTATTTTAGTCTCACTTTTCTCTCAAATTATAAAAACTCCCAAAAAGTTATTTACTTTTAATTATTGCTTATAATGACTGAAAAGGACTTAAAAATTGATATTTTCCTCATTTAATGTTATCTCTTATTTTGACAGAAAATATATTTACTTAAGAAATCATAAGATATTTGTAAAAAGTAGACAAATTTCTCCACAAATCTTATCTGAAACAAGTATTTCAGACAAATATAGACAAATACAGACAGAGATTTGTTATTTAAATTATTGAAATATTTCAGTTCTGTTGTAAACATGAGTTAAAGGACAGGAGAGGAATACCACTGCATTCAAATCAGTTCTTTGAAATGAATTTCACGGAAAAGTTTGATTAATATTTGATTTGAGATCAATGTTCAGATTGAGAGTAATTTATATCATTTGCTTTGAAAGTAATTTTATTATTCAGGGATTTAATCATTTGTTAGAAGGCTTTGAATTGAATTAAAAAAAATTGAATTTAATATTCCGTGTCATCCGATAATAAGATGTATGTGTCGGTTGAGAATTGAGAGGTTTTCCTATTTGTAATATAAACCCAGAGTTTTGTTATATGCGGTCAGAAACACAAATAACTGGAATCAACTCTCAAATAGGATTTTGAATTGTTGTCCAAATTGACAGAAAAAAGTTACATAAAAATTATTTGAGGGTCAGGTCTATCACGAAGGGGCTGTTGATCCGTTGTGTCTCTCACTTGTTTGGCGATGATTTGAGCACTCATTCAATCAAATGATTGTAAATATGAGAGAAATTTAAAGCGATATAACAAACAGAGGAATAAAATGAGTAAATAATATATAAATCTTTTTTCTGAATTTCATTACTATTTGACAGAAACGGTGTTTGAGTTTTTTGTTAGTTTTTATGTGAAAAACATCAAAAATTATTTATTGTGTAGACCACAGGTGTGAGCAACATATTTGCCTTTTGCTGGGGGTTTCCCATCCCATTCAAAATGTTTATATCTTCCTTGTTCATTTAACTTGATAAACATTTAAAGTTTTATGCATTTCTTGAAATAAACAATCGTTTAGGAAACAAAAATAACAAAATTGGATCGAGGTTATACTCCAAGCTATTCCCTGTTCATCACTGATCTGAACTATTTATTATAATAAAGCATTTGATTCATTCATATCTCAAAACATAATTCATTATTCGATTTAATTTAAGAGAAGAAAAAAGTTTGAATTTGTTTTAAACAATAATATAATGATATTTCAGTATTTCTCGAGTTATTTATTTATTGTAAACTTAACTAAAAGTCATAAAAAGTAACTCAATTCAGGAGTTATTCTATATTTGTGTACAAAAGTTCAGTTCTCAACAATTTTTTTCATTGCTTCTGAAAAAAAAGTTTCAAAGTCTTGATTCTGTTATTCTGTCCTATTTTTGACGAGTTTTACTGTTTGTATGCTTAGCAACAAATTGATGCAAATTTCAAAGTCTATTATCATTTGATATTGTTTTCCGTTATAAATAATTTATCATAAGTTATATGAAAATTAATAATTGATTTTAGTATTTGGTTAAAGCGATTAGTTTTTTGCATCAGTTTTGAACGTAAATAAAATATTTAGAGTCAGAAGAAAAACATTTTTCAAATGATTCATAGAAGAGCTTAACTGTTAATATGAAGAGAATGCAGAGAAACAGCCAATTAATGATCGCATCGACACAATGCCATCCATAACATGAGATCATTTATTTTTTCCTAAAACTTTCAAAGATCATATTTATCAAAAAGGATAGATATTATCGATCGGAAAATCAATTTGACAGCACTTCTCAACTGATATTATTAAGGATAAAGTCTACTCTTTTGCAACACTTTACGCCCATTCAATGAAAGGCTGTTAACATCAAATCGGAATTTGTTATTGAGGTCCAAATGACTCTCTCTCTCTCTCTCTCTCTCTCTCTCTCCCTCCCTCTCTCTCTCCCTCTCACTCTCCCTCTCTTCCAATCATTCAGTATATAATTAATTTCAATTAAAAGCAATTATCGATTGTTTTATTGCTATTTCATTGAATAAATATTTAGTTGAAAAATATTGAGTCGATTAACAAACAAATGGCAAACGATTTTGAAATATAAGAAAGAAATTCTTTATTTAATGATTTAATGAGGAATTTAAAGGATAGGCTGATGTCGTAAATACGCTATTAGTGCCAGTTTTTAATTTTAATAGATTATCAAAACATCACTTTTGATAAATTTGTTTAATTAAAATATGAGATATCTCTTAATTTCAACGCAATTTCATTGACTTTTTTTTATGTTTGGATTTAATTTAAAATTCAATTAAATTTGAATGAAATTCACACAAAAAAGAGAACAAATCATTTAAAAAGTGAATGTTTTGACAATTTTAACGAATTGCTAACAAAAATGTTTATTTAAATGTAAAATAATTCTTAGCATTGATTTACTACAGAAAAGGACATAATATAATAAAAGGCTGTCTTTATTTGTGAGCTTTTCATCGTTTATTTAAATTAGTTATTAATTGAAAAATATGTAAATTAACCGAAAATCGCATCAGAAATACCGGATTCCTATGAATTTACTTTTGAACGACTGTCGGAAGCACTTCGATTCCACTTCCGCTCACATTATTATTATCTCTTGAAATGACTGATGAGCTCATCGTTTGTCTAAATAAAAGATATAAAAATAATCTAGAATGAAATTTATTAAAACATTTGACCTGTCTTATTTACTTTTGATTTGATCTAAATTATAGATAATTTCAAATTTATTTATGATTTATCGCTATATTTAACATAAATCAGATTTGACTCCAGAATAACAGTTACTCTTATTTTTAGTATTGGAGTCATGGCTTGTTTACCCCCTTTATTGCACACTTCCGTCAAATATTTCTAATTATAATTTTCAGAAAAAGATGAAAGAATTTCATATTTTTTTCTTATAATTTTTCATAACTAGTTATTTGATTATCAATAAAATGTTTTTGAAACAAATGATTCACATTTTGTGGGAATTCCATGAATTTCTATCTCCTATTGCATGAGTCGGAAGTACTCTGAAGTCAATAATGACTTTTATTTAAAACTATTTTTGTGAGTAGTCTTTCACAAAAAGTTTCACAAATAGTACTTTTGATGAAATGCAATGAATTTTAGGAAAATTTCATTATTTATGAGTTTTTTATCTTTTTTTTCGGAAATCACCGAATTTTAGATAAGTTTTAGGTATTATTTCACTCTTTGATAAAGTTATGACTCAAATAGGAATCGATTAACTTTTGAGTTGAAAACAATTCCCAATATATGAAACTATTATTGACTTTATTGTCATTTTCAGCAAAGAGTAATGTTCTGCATTAGAAATAGATGTTTTTACTCTTGATATCATTTGCTGATTGAAGTTTGACTGCAATTCATAAAACTTACAAACAATGAATACCCAACAAACAAAAGTTCAAAAGTTTATTTAATTGATATTTTCTTTGAAATTGAATATTAAGTATACATTAAAAATTAAAAACAAGAACACTAAAAGTGAGCTGGCTTGTGACAATTTCATATTGAGACAATTTCATGAAACACGAATATGATGATAGGGTCAATTTTTAATGAGTAGTTTAGTGACCATCTCATTGAAAAGTCATTCATTTGAAAGCGAATCTCAGTTCAGAACAGATTAAAGTCTCAGACTTTCATTAATTTAATTTCAGACTTAATATTAGTTTTTAGTTTTTATCGAAAGAAATACAATTAAATATAAATTAGTTTTTTATTTTAAAATTATGTTAAGTTTGAAATTCTTGTTATTATGTCTGATCATCAATTTTAAGCATGGTAACTTGACAAGATTACATTAAATTAATTCTAAAAGATCAATTCAGTCCTTAGCACATGTCCTTCAAGTTTTTTCGACTGCGGGAACGACAGATGTATAGCTCTTTTCTGGATTTGTGACGGAGAGGACGACTGCGGCAATTGGGCCGATGAGCACAACTGCCACGACTCAGGAGCGGTTGAAAAGCCACCAAAAGACTGTCCAAAAGATCACTTTACGTGCAATGATTCAAAGGGGACGTGTGTTCCCAACAAATGGATTTGCGACGGAATGCCTGATTGTGACAATGGTTTCGACGAACAGAACTGCACTAAAGACTCCGTCCATTGCGACGGCTTCTTGTGTCACAACTTTGAATGCATTCCCAAACGATGGCGATGTGACGGCATTCCCGACTGTGAAGACACGTCTGACGAACAGAACTGTACGAAACCAAAGAACCAGATCTGCGACAAAGAACACGGATTCTATAGATGTATGAGCGGGGAGTGTATCGAACACTTCAGGGTTTGCGACAATCATAAGGACTGCCCTCAAGGAGACGATGAGGGGACGGAATGCAAGTCTAATGGATGCCATACAAAGCAATGCTCCCAATTGTGTTTTGTCGCACCGGATGGCCCACAATGTTATTGTCGTAAGGGGTATATCATCGATGAGGACAACATTACATGTGTTGACGAAAACGAGTGTAAACACAACCGAATGACTGGCCTTTGCAGCCACACCTGCACTAACTTTGACGGTGGCTATAAGTGCGGCTGTTTTGAAGACTACCAATTGGTTAACAATAAGAGTTGTGTCGTCAAAGAAACCGAACCCCTTCTGCTCTTCTCCAACAGTGAAGGCATTCGTGGATTTTGGCTCAAAAGTCATCGATTTTTTCCGGTCTATCACTCATTGAGACAAACAGTTGGACTCGACTTCTTAGGCTCTGAGGAACGGGTCTTTTGGGTTGATTTAGACAAAAGTAATTCTGGGGTATACTCTGTTGGTCTAAATGGAGAGGACTTCAAACCTGTTGTCACTAATGGCCTGAAAACTCCCGAAGATATTGCAATTGATTGGATCGGAGAAAACATTTATGTGACGGACGCAGAGCTCAACCGAATAATTGTCTGTCGTTTGGAGGGAGACATGTGTTCCTCAACTCTTTTCGGAGAGTTAGACCTCCCCCGAGCTGTTGTCATCGACCCCTCTCATGGACTCATATTTTGGACTCAATGGGGAGATAAGAAGCCGGGAGTCTTCAGAGCGGGAATGGATGGTTCAAATATATCACATATAGTAACTAAAGACGTGAAGTGGCCAAACGGTATTGCCATCGATTCTGTGGCCAATCGTTTGTATTGGACTGAAGCCAATTCTGGAAGAATAGAGTTCTTGGATTTGTTGACAAACGAACGAAAGATTGTTCTTCACGACAAAGTCTTCCATCCCTTCGCTTTAGATGTGTTCGAGGAATGGGTGTATTGGAGTGATTGGGTCACTTACTCACTGGACTCCGGCCATAAATTCACGGGACATAACCAGACAACTATATTAAAAGAACTGCACGAAAGTATTATGGGTGTCCACATCTTCCATCCTTTGAAGCAGAAGTCATCATACAATCCTTGTTGGCTCCACACCTGCTCTCACATGTGTGTGTTGGCCCCCAACCGTCAATTCGCATGTGTCTGTCCCGACCATCTGGTACTCAGTAAGGATAACCAGACGTGTTTCGCCAAACCAGACAATCCCTTCCTCATAGTCGGAGTCGGTCAAGAGGTTCAGCTCCTCTACTCAGAAGCGATTGGAAACGATGTGATGATTGACGTGAATATACCGAAAGGTCTTCTCATTACTGATATCGCTTTCGACTGGAGTTCAAAGACTTTGTTTGTATTCGACGCTAAGAAGAGAGTAATTAATTCACTCGATTTGGAGGACACCAAACATGACTGGAAACCTTTGATTACCTCACATTTGGAGAGAGTTGTGGGACTCACATACGATTCACACACAAACCAACTCTATTGGCTCGAAACGAAAGAAGGCATTCTTGAAGTCTCGACAACAGATGGAAAGTCACGCGCACTTCTCCTCAAAGACTTGGATAAACCTATCGATTTGGCACTACATCCAGAGCACCGTCGTATGTATATCGCTGTAATGGGAAGCAAACCGCGAATCATTGTCTCTGATATGGACGGACAGAACCCCAAAGTTTTAGTCTCATCTAAGACTGGGTTCGCTGTATCCCTGGCTATTGACAAACTTCACGAAAAACTGTTTTGGGCCGACGCTAAGAACGGTATCATCGAATGGATGGATCTGTCGACTTCCCGATACCAAACAAAAAAGGAAGACCTCAAGAAAGGTGTAGTCAAAAGCAATTTGGGTCACGTCATGTCCATCGCTGTCCACAACAAAACACTTTTCTGGACTGATATGGACTCAGATATTGTATATCACGAAACTTTTGGAGTGGAGTCTCCCCGACATTCAAGAGTTATCATAAACACAGCTCACCATAACTCCGGTAAAACTGAAAAACGACTACTAATGGCAGTCCCAGAGAAGACACCTCACGGTCCGTGCAGTTCAGCTAAGGGTGGCTGCAGTCATATCTGTCTTTTGGGAAGGTTTGGTACGACCTGTTTGTGTCCAAACGGCTATGAAATAAAAAGCGATGGCCAGACCTGTGAGAAGCGCAACAATATGACTGACAATAGCGTTGTTTGTATCGATTGTGTCACTTCCGCTTCGGTACACACGGCTCACCACAATTCAGACGATTTGGGTTTTATTTCTTTCGACAACACAGACGAAGATGACTTGAGTTGGTTTAGCTCTAAAGATGACGAAGAGGCGGATGTGCTGTTCAATCGTTATGACAGTAAAACTATTAATGAATCACATGATTTGAATAACAGTTCCAATCATCTGATGACTACACAAACAAATCCGACGATTACTCAATCAAAACAAAAACCAAATTCCGGGCCAAAGAAGAGCGACATTAAACCAAAACACGACAACAAAGTCAACGATAAATTCCTCGACGATATTGAAGATAAACCAAAAGTCAAGATTAATGGTAGAATCAAAAGCAAAAAGAACTCAACAAAAGAGGTTCCGATTGAATCAAAGAGCGACTCAATCGAGGCACAGCCTTATAACAGGAAGGGTTGGTTCACATTATTCATCGCTGTTCTGATAGTTGTAATAATTGTTTTGTTGGCTGTCGTTATCATTAAGAAAGACGACTATAGGTATGGAAACTATTTTTTAAACATCTCTTAAATTAAATTTTAATCGTCTGTTCCCTAACAGAGAGGTTCGTAACGTGTTGTTCAGTAGAGGCGATCAATTGAAGGGAGCGATAGTCCGGTTCCGTAACCCGCTCTTCAGGAAAAACATTCATTGCGATGAAGAGGAACCACTCAATTGTGATACAAAAAGCCTTTGCGATGAAAAGTATTAAACCATATATTTATTGAATTTTTAGAGATTTTAATTGTTTTATGTTTTTCTGTATTTATAATAACAAGTCTTTAATAAATTAATTTCAAATTTTATATCATTTTTCGGATCATTATCTCAAACTCTAAGCGATATTTCTTCGATTGAATGACTTTTTTGGTTTCAATTATAGTCAATGAAATGGTTTTCCATCTCTTTTTGAGACACTTCCCGAAATCATTGCCAATGTTTTGATATAAGGTTTTGGTCCGAAAAGAAAAATCGATTCGACAATAATCCAGACAATCAGACAATCGATGGCAGAGTTAAGGAAATCGAAATAAATTTATAACATTTGGAAAGTATTTCTTTATTGACTTTCTTTGTGCTCACAGACTATTGTCGAGTCTTTCCCTTAAATAATGTAATGTCTATGAAATCCAATTCTATATTTCAGTCTTTATTTTCTTCAGAGTTTTTATTATAGTTTAGAATTGAATTGAAATTATTGAATGACTTAATGTTTAAATATATTTTGAAAATCGATTGTTTTCTTATAATTAGATTTCTTTTAAATGTATTTTTTTCGGCAATACTTTGGCTTTAAGTGCTTTAGAATTACAATTAAATTGATTTATATATTAAGTTAATGTTTGACACTTGAATTTTACTGACAATCAGTGAGATATACATTTGGGTTAATATACATTAGTTTACATTTTTGTGTAAATGAGATAAAAGTTGTTTTATTGAGATGTCAAGTGGTCTGAGGGCGTGGGTCTAAGGGCTTATGTTATGTGTCTAACAGAATGTCAAAATGTAACGATAGAAATGTCAGTATTAGGAGTTAAGGTATACTCAACTTATATAAGGCAGGTATCACAATGTAATATTGAAAGATCGGTCACCACTGGTATGCGTTATGTAAGAGCTTTGAATTCTTGGTATTAACAGTTTGATTGAAGAGAAAGAATTGTTTGGGTTTTGTCCACAAGTCATGTAATATTGAGTTTGTCTGATAACTTATAACTCAACTCAATTGAGAAGAATGTCACCCAATATATGGATGTGTTAACCAAAAAAGATGTTAAACAGAGACCAAATTGGAGTGAAGACCAAAATAAGATAAATTATTGAAACAAATCAAATGAAGAAAAATGATTTTCTGTAGACATAAAGGCTTTTAAAGCAGACATTCATTAATTATCTTAGAAATGGTATAAGTTTTTGCTTTTTATGATCAATCAATTCATAATTAATAAAGAAATAAGTTTTAATTTTTTAGGGCATTTCCAGTCATTAATTGAGGATTACATGACTTTTGAACACTTTTATGAAAATCATTTAAAAGGGGTTTTTGAAAATTTTTCGATTAATTATTTTTGGGTTTAATCTTTAAAATGTAATTCAAGTTAATAATAGATTTCCTTTTTATATTAAACACTATTTTCAACACAATATCTGTTGGAAACAAAAACTCAAATTATGTTTTCGTTTCGTTTATAGAAATCAACGAATGATTTAACGATAAAAAAAATAATAACTTCAGTCTATTCAATGTAAAGCCTCTCTCAAGAGCTTTATTATTAATTGCTCAGAGATGACCAGGGATGGAGGCTTTCCTATGTGTCAATGAGTGAGTTTTCTTCAGGAATTAAGTTAATCCAAACCAAAGAAATATTTTTCTTTCAATTGTTTACAAATCCTGACTATTCTGACTATTCTGTGCGCTTTTGTTGAAAGTCAGCAAAATTTTGTCTCAAATCAAAATATCGGTTCAGTAGTTACTGAGCCAACCATTCAGACAAGAATAATGCCGACCCCATCCCTGGCCATCAATGAATTTCATAAATAAGTTATTATACGAAATATTGCTTATCACTGATTCTGCATATGATTTGTGCAAAACTATTATTATAAACAATTTATTCAAAGAGTGAACAGAATAGTGAAAAATAGTGCGAAACAAATCCAAAATGTTTTTCATAACATTTATTATATCTATTAATTGAAATCCTTTGAAACTTTAAGTTAAATGAAATTATTTACAAAGAATTTGATTTAAAACATATTTTAAATACAATTGACTCTCGAATAAAGTAGACTATAGAGAGAAATATATTCAAACCAATTATATATTATGAAAAAACAGTGCAATTATATGACTATTGATTATATATTATAGAGAAAGAGAAGTGAAAACTAACTTTCCGTTGGAATGAATCGATTGAAGAGAAGAGTATCTTATTTTTTGTTTGTTGACAATATGTCGCAATTGATTTGAAAAATTTTTCTCCAAACACTTGGAAACGGAATAATTAGATGAAATGTTAATTGAAATGAATTGATATTTTTTGTTTTGTTTTGTAATACTTATGGATCTGATGGACAAACAGATAAATGTTATGAACTATAACTATATACTGAGAGGTCGTATAGAAAGGGATGAAGACTACGAAGAGTATAAACAAATGATGATTTACTGAATATAAGCAAAAAAATATTATTTACTGATATATATAAGTAGTTAAGCGAAAGACGTATCGATTATTTGATGCTTCGATCGGCACATCCATACTATCCATGCTATGGCGCGTAGAGAGACAGTGCCTGAACTATCTTCGGGTCTTGCTTTGAGCCCTCTTTAAACTCTTCCAAAGTCAGTTTGTTGTCTTGATTCTGATATATAGACACAACATATATATATATATAAATGGCAGTCATATAGACATTCAGCTTATGATATATAAAAACAAATCTATATTTTTTTCGAAGTGAAGCCAAAGTGTTATAAAATAAAAAACTTATAAAACAAATTTCAAAATCCAATTTGAAAATTCAGAAATTGAAAAAAAAGATGAATAAAATTGTTTATTGAATTTCGATAAACAAAGACCTTATGAATTGTATTATAGGTTTTGATTGATATTCAGAACTTCATTTTCTGTGAAATATCCGATAAAAACGATTTGAGACTAAAATTTATATCTTTTAAAAACTTATATGTTTTGAAATAAATCTCATTTTTATAATAAATGTTGCGTTCATTTGATATGATAAGAGTCGGTCAGAAAAATGACGAAGAATTGAATGTTTAGGGCTTAGAGAAGAGGCTCCACACGAATGAACAAAAATAAACTTAAGTGGAGAAAAATACTCATCAAATTGAACGGTCGGTTATGATTATCTATTAAATATGCATTTGTCACGCAATTGAACAGTTAGTTGTATTGCAAGAGATGTGTCATATATTACATCAACTTTATGTCAATGAGCTCTAATGGCCAATACTTTCCTTATTCGGCTCAGAATAGGTATAGCTTTTTGATAGACAAGTGTTTTGGCCGACTCTACCGATTCTCGATTAATATCTTCAGTGATTTCCTTTAATATTGACACAAATCTATGGATAATCCGTTTAATTTCTAAACTCTGATAAATAAAGTCATTTCTATTCAAATAATTATCTGTCATTTTTTTCTGACAAATAATTTCTTCACTCTATTTGTTAAAACCGTAAGAACTTTAATCAAATCAATAATGTTTTTCGTCGTTAGGAGTACTTACAAAAAGCTGAAGTAAACTAAAAAAATCGTTTTCTTGTTTTTTTACTTAAATTATATAAAAAGCATTAAAACAGTCACTACTGAAGAAATAATTGTAGACAAAGAATACCATTATTCTGTGCTCTGAGTGTTTATTAGTCTCTATTTTCTGGATATGTTTTCTCCATTTAATGATAATTTGAATTAATAAAGAAAATAATTTATATATACTTTTCTGTCGCCGAGAATATAAGGAATGGTAGTAATGAATAAAAAAATCAATAAAAACTATTTCTTCCATTTCCTCGCAATTGTCTCAAAACAAATGATTTCACATAAAAGTGAAAATTCATAACATTTTTCATCCGAACAATTTTTACTCTATTTTTTTCATTTTTTCACTTTATATAAAAAATGATAAATGTTTAGACCAGTACTGGTTTGACCACACTTTCAATTTATCAATTGTTTAGGTATAGAATTGTGTGCATTACTCGTAAAGGCATCGATCCATTGATATCTCCAAATAAAAGCGGCCAAAGCTCTGGGCCTTAAAGTCATACAATTGACAAAATCTAAACCTCTTATCCAAGAAATGCAAAAATTCTTTTCTAGTTTTGAATTTTATATAAGAATTGTATCGAATTCTGGATCTAAAGGTTATGTCAGAGTCAAGTAGTGGTCAATTCAGTGGATGTCGTGCCTCAAAAGTCATTCAAATAAACATTTTTATTGGTTTTCTGACAACGATTTCAACTCAAATAATATATTATTATCTGTTTTTTCAAAATCTAAAGAATATTAAAAAAAACAAATTTTTTTTTACTAACGTTTTGATGTTTAGGAGCTTTGAGTGGAAAAATTGTTTTTAATTTTGGGATTTCTTTACTGTCAAACAGTTTTGTTAAACAGTGAGAAATGTTTAGTGATATTAACAGAAAAGGGAATATTTGACAAAAGAATTTAATTAAGCTTGGTAATACTCACTTTATCCAACTGTTCAAATATTCTATCGACTCTTTCTTTAGGATTTTCGTCGTCGTCTTCAGCAATCTTTGCCTGATTTCCCAGCATTTGATATATAGCGTCCACTATATTATACATCTCTTCCCTTGTTATGTATCTATTGGGAGATATATAGATATATATTAATTTAATATAAAATAATCTTTGAAAATATCAGAGTATACCCATCATTATCCACGTCATATAACTTGAACGCCCCTTTAAAGTAAAGAAAATATAAGTCTCGATAAATAATATACTTTAAAAATCGGGTGAAAAATAGTTTTTCTCAACTAAAGGAGTCATTCAATGGTTTGGCGATTCAATGGGTTTTTTCAATCTCTCAAAAATATTATTCAAAATCAGTCATAAAACTGAGTAAATGCCACAAAAAAGGAAGTAATGATTTTTTCATTATAAAAGTTGATATAAAAGTTAAAAATATTTTCAAAAAACAAAAATAAACAAATATATGAATCAATGAAACGAATATATGAATAGAAAATTTATTTAAGAGATTTGTAAACAAATTCATTGAATCGAATTAATTGGGTTTATATTGAATGTCAACAAAATTATATAATTAATTAAATTTATTATAAATACATAAAATTGAATGATTGCATACAAACGAGCTTTTCTTCTAAGTTTCCTCTGGAAGTCACAGAAAGAGCTTTAATAAACTCTTCAAATTCTATTGAGCCGTCCTTTTATATGAGGGAAAGGCATACATTTTATTAATACATTTTTTTTCATAAAATATTTGGTTTTCAGAGAAAAAACTGTTTTCATAAGAAATTCAATTTAAATGAAAGCGAATCTCATTTTGTCGGTGTATTTGAGGATTGTTTTTAGGAATAATTAGTTTAATCCGAAAACTAATGTTTGATAAAATAATTTATGTCTGAATATATTGATCCGAATGTCTAATAAGCTTTGAATTCAATTTGTTATGAGAGTCGACAATAAAAATTGAATTCATTTTTCAGTAAACATTAGGCAATATTAGGCACAATATGTCCTATAATTAGATTTAAGATTATTTTGTCTAATAGTCTGTCAAAAAGATTTGAATAATGAGTGGAAAAGTGTTGTGTATTATATCAATCACTTTTGTGTTTCATTGCTTTCAATTAAATCGAGTTTTTTATTATTTAAATTTGAATTTAAAAAAAAGTGATAAAAATGCAAAAAATTCAAAGAATTTAATTTTGGTTTTACTTTATTTTCGTCGAAAACCCTGAAGACAAGTGATGCGAATTTGGATGGATCACCATGGGGGAAAAATTGCTTATATATGCGCAGAAAGCCCTGTCAAACAATCGGTGGGAACAGATTCAGTGATGTTTGCTTAACATTAGACATTAGAGACGTTTGAATATATGTTTTTACTTCTTATATAAAATAAACACAATATTTATAGAGAAATCATACTTTGATTCAAATGTTTGCTTTGAGTCTCAATAAAATCATTTATCGATCGATTCATAAGGAAACTACTTTTAACAACACATACCTGTTCTGTGAGCTGTCCATTAGGGCAATCCTTTTTAAATCCTTTATACCTAATGAATGACAAAAAAGAAAATAATTGATTAGATTTTAAAAGTATTTTACATAAAGAGCAGTAGTTTTCAAACGATTTTTAATTTGGTTTATTTCGTATATCATTGATATCCCAACTTTTAGAGCAGTTGGAGAACTCTTATATTAGACTACATTTCTTGAAATGAATAGAAATATCTTTTCTAACAAAAGATGGAAATGAATGGAATGACTCTATGAATGCATTATTATTATTATGTATCTCATATATGAAGTGTTTGTTATACATATGTCATAATAAGCCAATATGTCGTTCAATACATACCACTGACGGATCTCCTTCTCAGAAACTATCGGTTGTTCCCGAAGACAGTATCAAAAGAAAAGTGAATAAAAAAGAGAAAAAAGATTAGAATATTTCGCTTCAAATGTTATAAAATGGAGAATTATTTTTGTTCAAAACTAATGTATAGTTATATAAATTTAAAGAATTTCAAAATTTTTGAGTACTTTAATGTAGAAAAGACTTGACTTTCTTTGGCGAATCCCGTTTATGATCTAATAAAGTATGCATTTGGCTCAGGGTTATAATTAGATGAGAAAATTCTCAGTTCTTCTAAAGGTTATGGGAGAGTAGTGTTTCACATTAGATGTTATGCCTCACAACTGCAATATTCCGGAATAATTTTCTTTTGTTTTGTTTGGTTACTCAATATTTTTGTGTTTATGTTGCGTTCGGTTTATATTCTGTGCGTTCGGTTCATATTCTGTGCGTTTCGTCGATCAGTTAATCAGAGATTTGCTTTGAAGCCCACAATTAGCTGATTGTCTGATCCCATATTCTAATTACTAGTCTGTCAATTAAATAATAACCCTAGGTCTAATTAAAAGGCATACAAAAAAAATTGCAGTGTATTAGTCATATGACACACGCAATGTTCAAATAATATAATGTATTTTAACCGATAGGGTATGACTCGTTCCCAATAACTAATGGAAACCTTTTTTCCCATTTGACTATTAATTAAAACCTTAATTCAAAATCATTTGTTTTTTCACTCGTCTGACAAATCTGTTCGTTAATTAACGAAATCCTTTGGACTTAACTCAAAATATTTGATTTTATTGAAAGAATGGATTTACTCTTCTATTCTTTTATCATAAAAAACGAGAACCCATTCCTACAATCATTTTGTCGACTGACTCAACATTTAATGAAATTCATTATTTCGATAATTACTCCTATTTTTCATATAATAATCGCAATGATATCAAAATGAATCATAAATTTTGGCGAAAATTATGTCATTTGAAGACTAAGTATAGAAAAACTGTTCGATATTTTTGTTGGAATTAAAATATGTTTCACAAACAATAAATCATAAGTCAATTATCGCCAGAAATAATCAATGAAAACATCGTAAGAATAGGTTTCGTATGTCTGTCCACTGGAATCATTGCTAATGATATTTATTGCGACACAATTGTCAAAGCGATCATCGCTTATGTTATCCACTTATATGATGATGACTCAGATGAGACTCTTTTACATCTTTATAGCCATCGCTTTGATTAAACTTTTTTTTCTTTATTTTTTTCAAAACTCCAATTCTTTTATTTGTTTTGAAAACTTCAGATCAATTCCGTTGGAGTTTTTCTCTACACAAACAAAATTAATCTTTGTCAAAATCTGGGATCACCATGCTTTCCGGTGGATCACATACACAATGGAAAGGGATGTAACGAAATTCTCATCGAAAATTTGAGTCATGTTTCCGTTTAATGCTTGTTATGAGTGATGCAAATCTTTGACTGGTTTTGTTCGCCAATCTATTTAAGCTTGGTCTATGAAACGTGCTCGACGTTCATCAAACAAACCGTTGGATACAGACCTTGGATAACATCGATGTAAAACATTTTATTAATTATGTTTTGAAAACAAATTCATTACTCAGTAGTGGTTATAAAAATTTAAAAATAGTAATAAAACATAAAACCAATTGATTGTCAAAAATAATGATTCGGACGGCATATGGCTTTCGTATGGCTTTCTTTTGATCTTCAAATATATCATAAAAATATTTATAAGAATAGAATTTTATATTTTATATAAATATTCGGCAAAAAATATTGATGTGATATAAATACTGTTACTAAAAATGGTCTGAAAATTGACAAAAAGGGTGCGTCACTTGTTTAACGGGAGGAGTTTTTTATGAGATCAAAACCATTCGCTAATATATTTCGACTCAATTCCCAAAAGAAAACATAATTTTTTCTATTCTTCCCCTTATTCTGAGCCAAATATTAATTTGTTGGAAAAATTTTTTTATTGAAAACATTCTCTTTTTAGTCGCTTTTATTTTTAAAAAACCGTTTCATAATATGGGTGTATGGGTGTCATCCCTGAGCAAAATTAAAAGAACACTTATTATACACCAAATCCGTCATTATTTTGGTTGTGCTCTCATTGTTTAACAACTTTTTCTATAGGAATACCGCTTTTCTCCAGTTTTTTAGATAATATCCACTCTTTTTTATATCAGTGAAAGAGATATTTTGAAGTATTAAAGTAAATATAAAAAACTTTTAGACCTCTTGTCATACAAAGCTGTAGAGCTTTTTCACATTGTTTGCTCTCAACAATAATCCAGAACATATGAAATTCAAATTTATTCTCTCTTGAATTTTCCTGGCAGCAGTAGATCTTGTTTGACCATATTGATTTTTTAAAAACTCATAAATAAATATCTTATTAAATGTTCGTTTTGGTGATTTACACCCTACTATCCCTACCATCCCTCGCATACACACAACTGAGCACTGGATTCTGTGCCGTAATGTTGTTCACATCCGGTAGACTCTTTAGATTAGTTTCTGCAAGACGTGAATCCTTTGGTCATTTGATTTTTGTTCATATGTTTTAGTGATATAACGGAATTGAATTATTTACGAAATTTTTTTTCTATCAAATTTTGAGCCAAAAATTTCAGTAAAAAATCAATTTTATTGATTTACTTCAAACAGTTGTTATTCGAGTGAAGACTTATATTGATTTATATTGACTTTTCATGTAATCAGGAATTAGTTTTTTGTTAGACTCCAATCCATTCTAATTAAATGTTTCATATAATAGTGTTTTATAATTAAAGCGTTAATTTGAAGACTTCGACGATATTTTCAATGGATTTCATTCGTGACACACATTTAAATTCAATTCAATTTTCAGTAAAACTTTTGCTCGAATTGTGTGGAAAGCGATTCTCTAAACGTAATGATTGCCAACTAATGCAATGCATTGCAGGTGAGAGTCATTTCGGGTTTTATTTGGCTTTGAATCGGAAAACAGGTATTAATGCTTAGTTTGGCTCAGATATTGTCCTCGAGCACAACCAAACTCAAAATAGAATAATATTTGAACTTTAGAATAAAAAGGAATCTAGATAGTTACTATTGTTGATAGTTCGATTAACTCGAAATATTTGCTCAACTTATTCAGTAGCAAACAATTGAGCTAGATTCTTCAATGTTTTCATAGAATAAACTCTTCTTTTCATTGAATAAAATCATTGGACCAAGTTGATTCTTCAAAAGATAAAGACAATTAAATGAAAAGCTGTACTAGTCAATCACTTGATGTCCTAAGCCTGCAAATGTCATGTTGAAAATTTAGATTGACACAAGTCAGTGGCATTTCCAAAAAGCCCTAAGTTGCCCTAGGTCAAGACATTTTCTGCCAAAATATTGAGGAAAAAAATCATTTTTAGATCCATTTTTATGATAAAAGCCATTTTAGGACTGACTTATATTCTGAGTCATCAAATGTTTTATTCGAAAATATATAAAATAGTTGAAACAAATTGATCTGAAAATCTGGAATAGATTTTGAGATTTAAACAAAATATTTTGTTTTTCGACAAAAATATTGTTTGAAAAGTCAAAGAATATAACATTTGTTTGAGAATGGAGTCGGAGTCGCATAGAGTACTATAGAGACTCATTTGTGCAAAAAAACTCATTTGAAAAAAGGTTTGTCTTCGCGTGAAATGCATTCGAAATGTACTTTCAATTTGAATTTCATGTGTCTCTAAGTCATGGAAAAACATTTCACTAGTATTTCAAAAATTGAAATAAATGAATATCAAAGACATAACATTTGTTTTTGACTACAAATTCTTTGGTATTTCCCTTTCGTTTTGTTTATATTGTAATTGAATTATAGATCAATATTTTGCGATAAAGACAAAAGTATTTCTCTGTTGTATTGGTTTTCGTAAAACACAATGAAATCCCAATTTTGTAATTTTCCAATAATAAACATTTCCTCTCAAATCGAATTTTAATGGGATATTGCTATACATATAAACATTATATGTGTAATGGATTCGGTCTTTCTTTGCATCCAATCGATTATCGCATTTAAATATTTACTGTTTTAATAGTGGAGTGAAATTGAGTCTAAATATATTGTTAGTGAAAAAAATGTAGTCTCTATAATATTGTGAATATTTTATATATCATAAGAATACGGTTTGCAATCAAATCCCCGATAGGGCTGACGAGTGGTTGTCTGATCGCAAAATGCTTTTCAGTATATCTTTTGCTTATATAATGAGAACAAAAAACAGTAGATAAATGTTAAGAAGAAGTTTAAGTTTAATTCCTGTTCTGAAAAGTTTAATCCAAAGCAATTGGTTTCCGAAGAAATGGTCTAAAAATTTATGTTAATTCAAAAATTGGAGAAATAAGAATAAAAAGACCCAATGTTTAAGAATTTGAATGAATTTGAAGAGAATTTGTGTTTAAAAAAAGAGCCAAACAGTGACTCGTCGTTGCGATCAATAAAAAACAGAGAGGTTTAGAGTCAGCAAAAGAACTGATCAATAGTTTCTTTTACGTGAATTTTCCTTAAGCCCAGGTGTCTTTGGGTCTGTGCTGTTAAATAGAATCTGCGCTCTTATTGCCAACAATTATATTATATCTTTATATTTGTATCACTATTTGCTTATTTGTCTTTCCCTTCTTTTTGGCGATGATTTAGTTTGAAATATCATCGAAATGTTATGTATGGCCATAGAGTTTGTGGCCTTCAGTCGAGATTATTGAAGTTTTCTGTAAACTATTTCTCGTTTTTTATCATTTCTGAAAAATCGAGTATAAAATAATCGATTGCAACCCAAGTGGTGCTCACATTCAACAAATACTCAAACATTTCTTTTTATACAACTCTGGTCTTGAATTAAGTACAGATACACAAGACTTCAACTTTAATACTTTGCTTCTCTCTCGCGATGGGAGACCTGTTTTCCAGTCCTTCACATCCAATACTACTTACAGTTTACACTCGTTAACGGGATGTCTGACCAGAGCTAAGAGCACACCTGTATGTTTGCTCAGTGTTTAGATATTATGGTCTCCCATAGAGATGAGAATTAGTATGAAAGTCAAAATCTGGTCATAATTCAAGCCTACAGTTCACTAAACTATTAGGAAAATGGCTTTCAATGGATTTTTCGAGTCAACAAAAACATTTAAATAAGGCATTAGAATGTGAAAGGAATGGCTCTCCTAAATGACCCCCATTTTAAGGCCCGTATATCAGAGTTTAGTGATATATAAACTAAACATAAAATTTTTTATTTTGTTGTCAAACAATCTTATTAGCGATAATTTGAGAAGTATTTGAGTGTCGTCTCAACGATGAGATAACATTCATAGTAATCAAGTGAACAGTCAGTTAACTATAGAATAAGTGTAGAATTGGAGAGAGAGTGGAGAGAGAGTGGAGAGAGAGTGGAGAGACAGGAACGACAGGAGAAAGAAAAGAGTATCAAATCGAAGGCCAACTGTAGTGTTGTTGAAATCGGTGTGATATTGATCTCTCATTTAAAGAATTGCTTTCTTAGGTGTTTAGAGTTAGGGAATGTCAGACCCAATACTCATCACGTACTGCATTAGTCACTAGTGGTCACAGAATAATAGGAGCGAGCAATAGGTCTATGGGTCTATTGGTCTATTCATCACACGTTTGTTTTATCTCTTTGACAGATCGAACGGCAATAAGACATTTCCTTTCATCAAATTCGAGGCACAGACAGAGGCACTACTCATAACACTATATGTGAGCTCAAAGAATGTGTATTGCAGTGAATCGCATATTACTATAGCCTACCCTCTAATGCAGACGACAACAAATACTCTGATACAGACTCTCATAGAATGCACAGAATATTCATTGTATGTACTGAAAGAATAGCAAACAGTGAACTCTATTTCAATTTGACTGATGAATCCAATCCGGTATCAGTTCTGAGCAAATATTTTCACTTTATTTATGCATAAACTCTATTCTCTATTCTCTTTATTCTTTTATTTCATCAAATTTTTATCGAAACGAAAAATTTTAACTTATTTTCGGATTTTTCCAAAAGATTTCTTACTTTTGAAATGAAAAATATTTTTCAATAATCAAATAATTTTTTTTATTTTCTTTGCTTTAAGTTAACCGCGAATTAAATTTAAATTATTTATTAATTTTGATATTAAATAGGATTTGAATCAACACTTCTGGTTATGAATTAAATAAGTGTCCCTGGATATTTCAAATAGAAATTTTTAATAATTTTGCTGAAAAAGCAATAAAAGTGTAGTCTTGAGTGCATTTATAACATTAGATAATTAGCCTTGCTCATTCAAACTCATTGAGTAATCCCAGTGATGACCGAAAAGCGATAACTTTAAAAATTTAACGAATATTTTGAGATAAGACTTCTGTTTAAACATTTTTGTAATAAACAGTGAACTCAAAACATTCATTACTTGTTTAATTATGAGCAAGCTTGATTAACTTTTCCATCAAATAAATTGAGTTCATGCGAAATATATTTATGCGAAATAATCAAAATTATTGTTGTGTTGTGTTGTGTTGTGTTGTGCTGTTGAGACTTCAATTCAGCACAGAATAAGTTGTAATGCCTTCCGAGAAATTCAGCGAAAAGAAAGTGAAACGAAATGAAATGTTATTGAATTAAACAATGAACCGGATTATGAAATATATGAAGACTTGTGTTTTTATCGGAATCAATGGTATATCACGAGTGAAGTAATGCCATATTATTGCTAATAATTTATTGCAATAATATAGAGTGCCTTATATTGTGTTAATACAAATAAATAGAATCAGTTCTTTTGCGCCACTATTCCAACTCTGATTGCCTCAGTTTCTAGCCTTCGAATAATTAATTATGACCAGTCACATTTCATTATTTATTGATCTTATTTATTTGTTTTGTCTCAACTGATCGTGGTCAATACAATAGACAGCATCGGTCACATACAATGAAAGGCTAATTTCAGTTGAATTCTTGTGATTTATTATAACACTGTTTGAACTGCGAGTGGTTTCCAAATAAAATCAAAATTAAATATTTCATAAAATGTTTGTTGAAAATGAAATTTTTTTTTACTCATGATTTGCACCACTATTTGTACCTAAATTCCAGGGAATCCTTTGAATTCCAGTCAAATGAGTTGTTTGTCATTCAATTCATTTCAGAATTATATAATTCATTGAAACTATTGCTTTTGAAACAATTTTTTTTGAATTTCATTCATTAAACTCCTATTTATATAAAAGCTTAAGAGAAATGAAATCATTTACTGAAGAGTTTTGTTAATCATTTTCGCCTTTATGTCTAAAACTGTTTAAGAAACGATTGAATTGAGAAATTAAGGCAAACAATAACTGTTCTAGATATTTATAGATGTTATATAAGCTATGCTCTCAACTATTTTGGCCAAAAAAATATCATTTATGAAGAAAACAATAAAATAAATGAATTCGTGATATATTTTTGTAAAGTATTGGCGAATACTTCATCTCTTAGTGAAAAATGATTGAATGATAACATTAATGATTAGTTCTTCCGATAATAGACTCCTTTTTCCTGAATGTCTGTTATGTTTGCGAAAAGTGTTTGTTTTGGATCACAATCTTAACCCAAAACTCCCATTAGATTTGGGATCGGACTCCGGCTCTCATTTATATTAACGTTTAATTAATTTTATCCGACTTTTAGAGTGTTTTAGTCTCGAAATATTCAATTCTCTTACAAATCCAACTAATTATAAACGTCGAGTGAATACCTAATTCACTGCAAACCCTTGTTTTGCTTCACAACCGAAAGCAATGAAATGAATTTTTGTGGACGAAAATCAAATTTAGTTTATTTCTCTGCTTTTCTGTCAAATAAATTCTCTAAAATTCATTCAATTATTTTATATTTCATTTTGAAAGTAACGCTCTTTTATTGGATTAATACTACAATAACTGTTTTTGTTGTGATTCTGTCGTTTTACTTGAGTCCTGTGCGCTCACAAACAAAACACTGGAATCTATTTTTCTGATTCCAGAGCACACCATACGATACAGAACTCCGCGAATAATAATTCAATTTATTCTTTTATTATAATTTGGTTCTCAATAATAGCTGACTCTTGATTTGACTCAATTCTGAGTTTGATTTTAAGGAATTTCATTGAATTTTATCGAAAAAATTTTTGCATTTCATTAATTCATTTAATAAGAGGCTATACTTCGATATAAACGTCAAAAACTGATTTTCTTTGGTTTAGAAAATGAGTGAAAACCAAAAAAAAAAAATCAAAACTGTTTTAGAAGTAAAATATCAAAAGTCATCAAAATCTGAGTCATAGAAACGGCTTTAAAAATATTTTTTAATCCCAGTGTTTCTGATTATGTCATCTGGTATTAGCTGAATCAAATTGAAATTAAACTATTTTTAACCTGCTTGTTTTCCAGATTTGTTGTTTGCATGCTAGTTTGAAATTTTGGTTTAAATTAATTAATACAATTCGTTGCTTCAGAATTATTTAGTGAAAACATCTCTTAATTATTAAAATAGTTTGACTTCTAATAAGATAGGAATCGTATAATAAATAATATATTTAGAAATTAATTCTCTTAACAACTAATTCGCGAAGAGTTCCAAAAATTCCTAATCTCAGGAAACTCTAAACGATTCGGGAGTTTGTGTCCGGTATTAAAAGCTTAAGACTTTCTAAATAACAAATTCAATTCGTTTTTTAAAAATCAGATTCTGATTAGTTGTGGAAAAACTCTTGAATTAAATGTAAATTCAATAAAATATTGGTTTAGTTTTACAATAATAGAAAAATATTCTTATCGTATATAAAAATAATTGAATTTCTTATTTCTCTTATGAATAAAATATTTTTCTTTCGGTTGAATATCTTTTTTTGTTTATTAGAAATCAATAAATATGTTATTTATTTGAGCTAGCATCATTTCATTTTTTGATACCGATGTTTACCACAATTACTTGAGTTCATAAAACTGTAATTTTCTGATCAAATGTTTTGTAAAACTCGAATATATTCAGGAATTTTCGATTTTCACATCAGTCTAGAGTGCAGTCAATAGACTATTTGGAGAAATCGTTTATATCCTTTGGCTATAGATATGTTTAATGTCTTTAATATAGTGAACAGAATATTAATATTAAGAAATAATACATTTGAATTGAGATACGGTATATAACCCAAACTATAACTTCTTTATTCGTCGTCTATTAATATATGGGAAAACTTATAGGAAATGAAGAAACGAATTATTAAATAAGAAAGTCTTTCATATAAATAATGAATAAAATTATCAATAAATAAATTATTGAATTGAATATGAGATGATTTGAATGCATTACTATTGAATTTTTCTAAGAATAGAGAAATATATGAAAATGACATTCAATATGAAATTATTCACTTCTTTCAAAATGATTATTGATTTTAAGGACAATATTGCAAATCAAGTGATTATTGCAATCAATGAAAGTGTTTGTCAGAGAATTAAACGAAATTCTCTCTAAAAGTCATAATGTTTTCAATGTTTAGAATGTTTTTTATTGTGAAGAAAGAGCTGCGGATTAATTAAACTGAAAATTGAGTGAATATTAAGCGTTAAATTAAATTTCCAGTAATTATAGACAAATATAATTATGATTTATTGCAATAATATATTAAATATATGGTTAATAACACATCAAAACTTTTCTTAGCAAATAAGAGGAGCCTATCATATGTTGACCAGACTTTAGCTTCCTTTCATTGACGGAATAAATTTGACTAAATATCGTTAAAGTTATTAAATTACAGCTCTTTTTCGCATTAGAATAAGAAACTCAAAGCAAAAGTCAAGTAATTTTGACAGTATTTAGAAATATAAGAGTTTTCGCTTATATTTAATATCAGATATAAATCCTGTTTTATTGAGGAGTCGGCTCTAAAAATAAATAATAAAACAAATTCTGTTTATTTTGAATATTATGTTCACAAATGGATATTCTATTCTTAATTCTGTTGGTTATTACACAAGTGTTTATAATTATAGGGACAGACCTTTTCATAACTACATTAAGCGTTATCTTCAACAGTGATATAAAAAATTCATTTTTCTTTAACTTATTATTTGAGAAAATATTTTCAGGAAAATCGTTATCAAAAACAGAACAGAAATTACAAAAAAAGAGATACTTTTGACTCTTCTTAAGAAAGTCTAAAGTATTTTGAAGAATATATCCGATTATTTCGGATCTAATAAAGACTTCAAACGTTACGGAAAGGTATTAATAGAAGAACTGAGATCTGGGACCACATAAACAAAAAGTACTTAAGACTAGTTGATTGATATTTGTTAACTATTATATATATTTTCAGTTTAATTTAGTTAAGTAACGAATTCAATGTAATACAAAAGTATTATTAGTCAACAAAAACGTGATTTACTTACAATATGTGTCTTTTGTCAGCTTTTGGACCACTTCTGAGTTAAGTTTACTATTCTTTTTACCCATTCTTATGGACGTGAAGTATGTGTCGATCAAACTTCAAAAGTCAATACCAAATATGATTGATATGGATATCAAGAACTGAATGAAACACACAAACTGTTTGCTTAACTAATGATTATATATTTTTCCAATTATTTTGAATTCAAACAAAAATTTCATAATTTTTTCGTAAAATTGACTCAAATTTCTGTATATAACGAGATGTTTGTCCAAAAAGAATCTTTCCCAAATTATCAGGGAGAAGTGAAGCAAAAACTTGTTAACACATTGTCATAATAACCCATATTCTGGAAAATTTAAATCCAAACTCAAGTTTTGATAATAAGTTTTCACTTTATTTCACTTAATTCTCAAAAAAATTGTTTAATCAAATGAAACCATTTTTTAATTGAAAAGAGAAGTGCTTTCACTCGAGACTATATCTCTTAACACAGAATCCAAGAGACGTTGCATTCAATTGAGAGCCTGTCCTGCAATTGATTTGCGTAGTGTTGAGCTCTGAGTACTGCTTCCGAACTAATCTTATGGCAAATGTAGCGAATTGTGTGCACAACAGACGCCAAACCTTGAGTGTTATGTCACACATGACATGACATCTCTTGATCAACGTTTGTGATATCATAGACCAAGAAGTTTCTCTCCAACCACTCTATTCTTCGTATCGATTTTTTGGGGAACTCTTCGCCAAAGACTTTCACCAAAAGCTCATTATATTTAACGAATCGAAAGTATGAAAACTCTTATCTATTAATAACTATTTTTCTTTTAAAAACATTTTTATAGATTTTGTGTCAATCAAACTCTAAAGAGTATAAAACTTTTCAAACTATTTGTGCATTAAATGGGATCAAAATATTTGAAAAGCTTTCAAAACGTCTTTTGATTCTAAAATAATTATAAAGAATATAAAGAATTGTCTGAAAACTTAAGAATCAAATTCATGTATTATTTCGCTTAAATGACATAACATTCTGAATGAATGATACAATTAATGGTTAATTTATTCTCCATTGAAACTTAATTTGCTCGTAGTCTTAAATTTTCCACTAATTCGTCTTGCTCACAATATTCAAATAAAATATTACTATCATTAATGGTATAAATATCATTTATTGCAATAGGTTGATGAGCAAGATAATATAAAATTGATTGAAAAATCAATACAAACTTAATTTATTTTC
Organism: Tectocepheus velatus; assembly: GCA_034700625.1. Lineage (NCBI taxonomy): Eukaryota > Metazoa > Arthropoda > Arachnida > Sarcoptiformes > Tectocepheidae > Tectocepheus > Tectocepheus velatus. The sequence continues at coordinate 83,139 of JAQIXV010000071.1, forward strand.
AGAAATTGAAAGAAATAATCATGCAAGCTTTATCGATTTCAGAACTCAACAGGTGCAAGTGATGGATTATTTTTAGTTTACTTGAATAAAAATGAGTGGAGAAAATGAGAAAGGTTAAAATAATTTTAATAAAATTTTTGATAAAATAATGACATTATTTGTGAACAGAGTTTTGACTTCAAAAACATGTGATTCACAAATAGTTTGTGAAAACGATTTTCAAAATATTTTCATTTGTTTTCTGTTTTCTGTCATTTGTCTTAAAATACCTGATTTAGGATCAGATCTCTTGAGGTGATGGCGTCCAACGGATCGGACATCGATTTACCGAAGTTTGTATTACTTTTCGGTGATTTTTATTAAAAATTTTAACCAATTTTTTTATTAATTTGATGAACAGATCGATGAAAAACTTGTTTACATTACTTTCGGGATCTCTTAATCTGAAGTCACATCAATTCATTGCCACAGAATTGGAGACAAACACAAATCAATTGACAAATGGTTTGCTATACTATGAGAGCCACAAACCATCTGAAGACTCGCTGACAGAACTCCAAAAAAACAAATCAATTGAATCGTTTCCGGTTGAAGTGTTGGCCAAAACCAGTGTCTTCTTGGACTTGAGTTCAGATCAATGCAAAGATCTGTTCCACTCATACCTAATGTACGAATTCAAAGGCACTCCAGAAATGTTCAAAATATTGTTTTCGAGTGAAATCCGATTCAAACAACTATTGAATGAATTAAATCAATACTATTATAGCGAAAGACTCTTCGCTTTGTTTTGTTTGAAACAAATCCTAAGCCATTGGAAGAAGGATTCGGATCACGTCTACAAACAAATATTCAAATCGTTTTTAGAGAGAATCGACGCAAACAAACATTTATTACCCAAACTTATCGAGCAATTGATTAAACTGAACGACACTCCAGTCCCCTCTCGTCTAACAAACGGCCCCTATTTTAGTGAATCCCTATCTAATGACTGGATTCATAACAATCTTAAGGAACAGATGGAAGTGTTGCAGCTCTTACTCTTGTATTTGAAGGAATTTGAGTATCCGATCGATACTGTTATACAACTCTTAAATGTCTTCCGAAGCAATGGTTTTGGTCTTAAGTTCAGTCACTTTAGTCGAAGTGATTTGGAATATGTCGGCGAAGAAGTCTTCAGATTCATTGGTTTTCTTCAGTCATTAATAATTGTTGAGAGTCTGGACCTGAAGTGGTTTTATGAGTGTCTCCAACAGGACATCGAATGTCAACTCATAAGAGAAGAGAACTCCAAACAACTCAAAGAATTGGAGACAATAGTGACGAATATGAGCGGAGGAGTTGTGGAACATTCGCCAATATTTCTTTCCTGGATGATTGTCAGGAGCTGTGAATTACCTGATTTTGATGTCGACACCAGTTATTCAGTGGTTTCCCAATTGGGTGCGAATGCGGTCCAACTCAATGTCTTCGCTTATTTAGAAAAGTGTCTAAAATTGCCTCAAATGATAGCATTGGACGGAACGGTGGTCTGGGATCTCATCTACCGATCGATAGCTGACCTGTTGTTCGTGACGTTTACGATCTATAACCTCGAAATGTTGAGTCATTCGATACCTGCTCTCAATCAGTTGTGTATCAAATTATTTCGAAACAATTTTATTGCAAACGATTTATTCGAAAATGGATTAGACTCTGGACTCGGACTCATAATAAGAGCCGGACTCAACAATTTTCCATTCAAAGTAAACCCAGTCCTTAGTTTCTGTCAGTCCCTCTCACAGACAGATAACTGCAGAAATCTATTCGAAAAGCTATCGATTCTATCAAACCTGACCTCATATACCGAACCTTTCGATAGCTCTCTGAGTAATTGTGTGCCCACTGAAGAGGAATCGACTTATGCTCTGATAAGAGACAAAATTTTGTATAGAAATACCGATCTGTTCATCAAAAGCGGTACAAATGGTTTGCTTAAAATAGTGAGCAATAGTCGAGTGATTGAGTGGACAGACATTAATATCGACGGATGGAAACTGATTTACCATCGATTCAAAGAACAGTACGATTTGGTCAGTAGAGGACAATTCCATTCTGTAACCGAAGTATCATTACTAGAGATGAGTCAAATCGCAAATATCTGCTCTAATCTTATAAAACACAAGAGTTTTAAACACATCCCGGAATTCAATCGACTCATCAGATTGTGTTTCGACACTTTTGAACTGTTCTCGAGTCTCGACAATCCTAACCGACTGTTTATGGCCTCAGTTCTTGAGTTATCTGCTTCTGTGGTCCCAATGAATATCTCGGAATTCGATGCTATATCTGTTTGGAACAGAATAACTGGTCGACGATTCATGCCTTATATGATTGGACTGACCTCTCAATTGAATGAATTAATGTCTGGAACGGATACAAACACTTCTACTTTGGGAGGAATCATAACTTCTGAGGAATGTCTGAAAGGAACGTATGATTTATGCATTTCTTTTCTGACATTAATTGAAAAAATGGTTGAGAAGACAGAATTGAAAGAAAACAATGATTTGATGGCTTCCCTCATATTTATAACTCAAGAGATATTTCCGTCGCACTTCTTCTGGAACTTCAGAGAACAGAACGAATTTCATAAAATCGGAAGAATTTGTTTCGACATATTTTATGCGGTTCTCTCTAAAACAGATAAGACCACAAACCGGACCAAAACAGAACAAATAGTAATCAATAGTCTGATGGAAGGAAAGGCCGCCCAAAAACTCTTAAGTGTCATAAAAAGCGGTGAAACTAATGTCCGAAATGTGATTCTCAGCGCCGGGAATGACAATTGTCTGTCAGATTCTGACCAAATCGTTATCATTAGACAGTCTTTGTCGACATTAAATCAATTACTCGTTTTATACAATAAAAGCAACTCTTCTGAGCCGACGGGTGTTGTGGCGACGGCTCTCTTCTCGTCTCAAAGTAAGCCAAATATGTTACTAATTGTATCGCATTATGTGTTCCAACGATATGACCCCCATTTGGCCACTTTGGCCGTTCAACTGCTGACCGAATTGGCCAAACGGTACCCGATGTCAATGTTGGCCTGTCTTGGGTCAGAGGCCGAAGCGATGCGCGACCACTTCCTCGACCGTTTGGCTCAGGTCACCGAAGACCTCAATCTTAAGATCGCTTTATTGAACTTTTTGTCGGCCTGTGCTGAACGACAGCCCGGACTCATGGAAATGTTCTTAAATGTTGACAACAGGACCGAAGACAACACAACCGGTTGTCTTCAAACAGTCTTAGAAATTCTCGAAGAAAAACGGGAAGCGAAGTACTTCTGTCCCTTTGAACTACATTTATCTGCACTCAAGTTCTTATATACGTTTTGGGTGGGGCCACACCTCCTCGCCATCGACTCACTCAAGAAGACAAGTAATGTTTGGACACTCATTACATTCCCGCTCTTCGATGATTCGACTTTTGATGACATTATTTGTGTATATATTCTTCGAATTCTCGCGCGAGAAGTCTTTTACATAAAAACTCTTGAGAGGTATGTCCTCTTCGGAACCATTTTTGAGATTATATTTCAAATAATTTGTTGTTTTCTTAAAATTAGGGATAAATTTGATTCTGATTTAGAAAATCGATTCAAAACAATGAGAGAAAGCGATCGACTCATAAAACTCTCGGAACATATTCGGGATATTTTTGTCTCAGAAAATATTTCCGAAGACCAAAGGCTTCTTCTGAGAGCTTGGAAAGACTTCATTGTCTCCATTTCAAAGGTGAGTCCTCTCCCCAACAATTCCTATCGATTTTAAGTAATTACTTTGAAATCAAATTACAGTTCAATCCGTTCGATATGACAGACGACATGAAAACTAAATTATGTGATGATATAATCGATAGTCTCTTAAGTCAATTGAAAAGATCTCAAATCGATAACAAAGTGCTGACAACTCTCTCCGATATATTGCTTATGATTTTAGTCAAATGGGAGAAGACTTGCATTGAATCAGAAGACGATTGGAATATAAAAATTGAAGAACTTCTCAAAAATACTGAAGAAAAGAAAGAAATTCTTCCGTTTAATGTCTTGCACTCAATCCAGACATTGATTACCCAATACTTACGATTGTCGACAAAAGACTATTCTCATGAATGGATTGCATATTCGTGTGAACTCTTGAACCAAAGTTTGAGAATAATTGAGAAACAAATGAAAAAATCACAAAAAAGTTTGGAAATTGAGTTCAAACTATCAATGACTTCAATATCTTTATTACAAACCCTTATATCTCGAAACAATTCACGCGTTTCCGTTTGGATTCAAGTTTTGAGATCTCATTTCATTATCGAATCGTTGGTTAATCTCCTGAACCATTTGAATGAGAAGCGAATCGGTTTAGAGATGGCGGTCCACATAATGTCACTTCTCGTTGAAATCTCAGCCAACGAAACATCTGCGGAAACCCTATTCCTCATCGGTTTTATCGATAATTTATGTATTTCTCTACAAAACACATATCAAACGAGTTCTGTGTCTCTCCTTAAAACTAAATTTGTTTCTCTTGATTGGAATCATGTCTTCCATCTATCGATTCGAATGATTGTCCATTTAATCAAACATTTGAGACATCATTTTGTGGATACGGCCATCACTTTCGTTGCCATACATTTGGATCATATGACAGACGTTTTGACAAAACTTCGAACCAGTCCTAAGAATAACGAATTATTGGAATCGATATTAATCGTCAATTTATGCCATTCTTTGTCACATTATCATCAAATCTGGAGATCGAGTCATTCCTTTTCCTTCCAAAGAATTCAAGAGGAGATCCTAAAGACACACAACTCTGTGATAGCGTTCCTCATTCGACCCAATTATTTGAGTTATCTGATGGACTCAAACCCGGACCCATCAAAGACTGCCTTCCCATTGACGACTAAGAAAATCCCTCCGACCACTGCCTTCGAGGGTAAAAGTCTTCGTCAATCGATTTCATGGGAACCCGAAAACAATGATTCGATTGACGAATCAGTTATGGACTCACTCTATAGACTTGAGGTCTTTTCGATAGCATTCCTACAAAACATTTCGCCAAATATTCTTCATTTGATGGAAAGACAGGGTTTTGGTAACGATTGGAATATTATAATAAATACAACTTTTTCTTCGCCTAATATCGACCCAAATCTGAGCTTAAGTTTTGGTTCACTTATTAATTGTATTCATATGATTGTGAAAAGCCTTAATCGGGTAAAACAAATGCATTTCTCTTTTGTGAATGAATTTTAATATAACTTTCAATCGATTAGAACGAAAAAAGTGGTGAAAGAACTCAAATCCGTCCCCTTTTGGTCTTTATTTTTGAAATGAGTCTATCATTTATGATATCGCAAGCAATGGTCGCACAGATGTCTTCTGCCATAACAGATGTCGACAAACAGATTATTGTTCGCGAACTTAAGTCCGAACTCGTGAGTCACTCCTCTTTGTTTCAAAACTTTTTTTTATTAATAAAAACTAATAAATGTATTGTCATTCAGAGCACAATCATAGCTAATGTGAGTCCCCGTCAGTCGAAGCGGAGCTCACAATCACTTCTAATATCGACCCCAAGAAGTCCGTCGACGACTACATCTCTAATCGAAAGATCTTTCGTTAAATTTTTACTTCAATTCGTGGATAAAATATCGCAATAATTAATGCATTTATTTTCCAATTAAATGATTTTGTTTTCAATAATAAAATCTATTCTTATGTAAAGTCAATGCATAAATTGTTATCCGGAACAACTCACAAATGGAATTTCAACTATAATTTCAATGAATTTCTAAGACTAATAAATATTGTGTTAATTGAGAGACAAATAAAATTATTCTAAAAACTGTAACAAAAGTTTTGATGAGTTTTGACTATTCATAAAAAGCGTGAACTCAAACAATTGAGTAATATATTGAGTCATATATTGAGTCATATATTTGGTATACTTTTTCATTGATTGAGCCTTCAATGGTATGAGGGGTTCAATTCTATCTAGATAGAACTGGTTTCAACTAGTTTTCAATGGTGCAACATTTCTATTAAATGACCTAGCATTGTTAACATTGTGATATTATGTTATGTAAAAAACGGGTAAAACGTCAAAAATAAATTAGGTAAGTTATGACTTAGATTGTTGTTAACCTTGTTGGTTATACAACCTGGTGTATAACCTGTACACTTTACTCACCGATTGGTAATCATATGTTTTTCAATGTTTACAAAACGATACACTTTTAGCAAACATTTCAATGAATTTATTGTTGATTTTTATTGAACTTTGATATTATCTTATCTTAGATTTCATTTAATTTTTTGACATTAAATGGATTTGTTTTTATTTAAAACATTTTTACTTAAAAATAGCAAAACATTTAAGATTTGATTCATTTGGTCTCAATTTTAGACGTGAATCACTTCTGTTGACATTTTGTCATTTTTTGGATCAATTCGAGTGATTTCTTAATTAAAACACAAATGGAGTCTACTTTGGATCAAATGAATAACTGCACCGAAAAAGAAATCATTGATATAATCAGAAGTAAGACATTTGTTGTAATTAATTGAAATATTAAATAAAATGTTTGAATTAAAAGCCGACAAATGTCTGGATTCGGATCTGTTTATCAATAAACGAAATGAAGTGGAAATCCATTTATCGTTTTATGACTCAATTACTATAACCTCAAAGGCTTTTAAGTCGAAAGACATTCGGTTTAAACTATTTTTAAACGATTTGGAAGAGACAGACGAAGAACTAAATAACGGAAACCTTAAAAATTTAATTGAAATCTCAGTTATGAACCAAAACGAGTCCCCATTCCGTCTTCAGGACTCCGACGGACGGCTCTATAACTCCAAAGAATATGTTTTGTTTCGCACAAAAGTCACTGAAATTGAGGATACGGTAAGAGTTTTGCTGTCATTTGTTTTCTCATTAAATTGATTGTCGTTTTTGAAGGCATTTACTATTGAATTGTATTCATCTGAACTGAATTGTGAACCGAAACGAATCGGTTTCTGCAATATATTTGCCTCTCATTTGAAAGACTCCAATGGAATCATTTCTATGCCTTTTAACGGAGAAAATGGCAAAATTGTGGCACAACTCTCATGTATTACTCTTTTCCTATCAATTAATTGTATTGTATTTTAATTAAACTAATATTTCAGTGGAATATCTTATTATGAATCCAATCAAAGGCTTCGAAGACTTCCATAAAATGATTTCAGTTGAGAGTTGGCTCAGAAATGTCAAGGGATATGATATCGGCCACAGAGGGGCCGGTATTGCCCGAAGAACAGACAGAATCGAAAATATATTGGAGAACACAATCGCTTCATTCAATTTTGCGAGTCTTCACGTAAGGCATTGAAAGCATACATTTATTAAATAAGTTTTTTATTCAAAATAACTGTCAATTAATCGATAGTTCTTTTGATAATTCAAATGTTATCACAGATTGAGTCCATCAAAAGTGACATAAATTAGAGGATGTTTTCAATTATTAGTTTCGATTTAATCATTAATTCATATTTGACGTCAAAAAAGTGATTCAAAACATTTAAACTATTCCTTTGAATCAAATGTTGCCAAAAAAATTCCCAACAATTAGTTTTGATGTCATAAACCAAACTGAAGGCTATATTAGAGTAACTCTCGAAATGATAATCAAATAAATGAGGAAATGAGGAAAGTTTTAGTAATAAAAACACTTTATTTACTTTTGTTTCGGGAAAACCTTTTTTGTATTAAATAAAACAAATCCAAATATAGTGAAATTGAGGATATTTTACTATTACCAAGGACATTTTGTTAGGAACAATAACCAATTCTGTTCTAATTTTTGACTTCAGGTACATTCTTCTCATTCTTCAAACAAACGAATCATAACTTTCTCTCTATTTATAAACTTATTTGAATTTTGACCAAAAAGGGCGCAGATATGGTTGAATTGGATGTCCAGCTCTCGAAAGACAAAATCCCTTTAGTATATCATGACTTTGACGTCAATATAATAACAAAAACGGTTTGAATTGACTTCATATTCAATGTTAGAACACATTTTAAAGCGAATTTTTGACCGCAGAAGAAGAGGTCAGACAGTTCTGACAGACCCTCAACAGATGTGCACACAATGCCGATCAAAGACCTCACTTTCAAACAACTCCAGAGTTTAGAGGTTTATAATCACTTATTTTTATTCGATTTGACTCTAATTTATTATTTTTTAACTCAAAGCTAATGCCTGTTATCAAAGGTATGCAAACATTGAAATAATTGAATCCAATGAAAAACACTTAACTCTTGGTTTACCCCAAAAGCCAATAAACCGTCCTATGATTTTGGGGACGAAGACCAGAAGGAAGAGCATATGCCGTTCGCTAGCCTTCAGAAAGTGTTGGAATCGGTTAACTCGAAGTGTGGTTTCAATGTTGAGATCAAATATCCTCAACAAAAGATTGTGAGAAATGTTTTTTAACTTTAATTTTATTTAAAATAATTAAATTGATTACCAAAAGGGCGGTCAATGGGAGTCAGAGAAGACGTTTGATTTGAACGAATACATCGATATTATTGTGTCCACTGTTTTGGAGTATTCCGGGACTCGTAATATAATGTTCTCCTCTTTTCATCCGGACATCTGTTCCTTGTATTTATTTAATCAATTCAATAGAAAATCTCATTAAATCGATAAATGAATTGCATTATATAGACTCAAATATAAGCAAAACCGATATCCTGTGCTATTCCTGACTCAAGGACTGACCAAAAAGTGGCAGAAATTCAAAGACCCGCGAAATGATTCGATAGAAATGGCCGCATATTTTGCGTCCAGTATTGGCTTAGAGGGGATCAACGCTCACGCGGAGGATATCATTAACGACAGGTCACTCATTAAGTTCGTTAAATCAAAGAACTTAGTGCTGTTCTGTTGGGGGGAAGACCTCAACAGAACTGAACTCATATCTGAACTCAAGAGAGAGGGCGTCGATGGAGTTGTTTACGACAGGTTTGACTCAAACATAACCTAATCTATTGATTGATTGACTGACAGAATAACTCTTTTTACAGAATTGATATCCTTTCGGGAAAGACTCTTTCGGTTCATAATAATAGTTCGGTTTAAATGAAAATATCCTTTCGTTGGTCTCAAGGGTTCACTTATTCATCAAAGTCTTCTATTTATCCGACAATTAGTTAATTTGTTTTAATTTTTTTGTTTAAACTAATAACTAGTCTTTAGCACAAATAGATTGGTTTTAATGTTAACATTGATATCAATTATGTATTTCTTATATAAATCTATGCATTTATTTGATTAGATTTTGTTTTATTCTAATTATTATCAGAACAAAGATTGCAATCATTTACTGATGTTTTCAATTATTTCTTAAGATTTTCGCGAATTTATTCAATTGTATTGGAATTGTGTTCTCGTTTTGTCTTAAACTTTGATATTTACAATCATTTTATTTATTTTCAAATAAATTTATTTTAATTAAAAATCTGATAATAATTGAACAAAATTCAACAAGAACAAACAATTTATATTCCATCTTATAATCAATAAAATTATAAATATTTATCGATTTTTAACGCTTTAAAAGAGGGAATCAAATAATTCAAACGTCAATCTCATCGAAATTTAATAAATGATCAATAATCCAGTCAATAATAATAGTGATCAAGGTCTTTATTCTCATTCTTGCATTACTATTGACCGAAAAACTCAACAAAAATACCTTTAAAAATGGTTACACTGTTTCTGAACGACAAATAAAATCAATGCAAAACGGCTCTCATTTCCCAATATTTAGGTCTTTATTAAATCAATTTTATGTTTAGTTTTTGTTTAAAATAGTTTTGAATTTGTTTTATAGTTAAGCCTTTCAATGGTTACCCAAACTATGGAAACGATATTATTGTTTAATCAAATTATTTGAAGTGAAGTCAGAGTGAAGTCAGAGTGAAGTCAGAGTGAAGTCAAAGCCAAACAACTGTTAAATAATTTTTAAAACGATATATAATTTGATTGAATTTATGCCAAATATTTATTTGATTTAATTAATTGTTTTAAACGTATTTTGATCTCATTTTAAACGTCAGTCAAAATGTGAGTTAAATTTCATTGAAATCCTTAAAACATAACAAAACGTATCATTTATTTTGCTATCATTTCATCAATTGTTTTGGTATTGCGTTCGCGATATTCAGTCAATAATTGATTTGTTTTTTAATCAAAAATTAATAAATTATTCAATAGTTTAGCGAAAAATGATTGAAATCTCTTTTATTTCTTCAATATTTATATAAAATTTTAGGTATTATTTGATTATTTAAAATACCATTTCAATAGTTAACCATTAAAATGACCGAATTGAGTGTCAATACGACGGGTCAATTGAGCATCCTCATTTTGATTCCTGTTCAATTTAATCAAAAGGTGAGACATATTAGGGTTAGATTTGATTTATTTCTCAGAAATAATTTTATTTGAGTTTAGATTTAGTCCTTATTTGAAAGTTTCCTGAATTTTAAATTGAATTTTGTTTTTACTTATTTTGAAAGTGTTTTGAGGAAGTGATTCAAAACCCAATTAATTCATTGATAACAATGTAATTAATACTCAAATAGTTTTTAATTTATGTAGAATACTAATAAATAAATGAGCTAGGCAATACCTAGCTCATACCTAGCTGCTGCTGCTTGTGCTCCAGACATTTATCTTATCAAATCAAGTATTAAAGGTCTCTATTATTCATCTTTTGTTTTAAGATTAAAATTGTTTTTTTCAAATCAAAAACTAATCCAAAAAAAGAGTCAATCGATTGAATATATATTTTTGATTTAAACTCTTATCGCAACTTATGATTGGATTCACTTAAGCGTGAAATTGAAAATCAAAACTCATTTTATTTAATGAATAGTTATTAGAGATAAAGACAAATATTAAATGCAATCAATATTTTTCCCGAAATAGTCTTTTCGTTATTTAATGTTTTGTTTTGAATCATTAGGTGAATAGAGAAACAGTCATTTGGCTCACAATCGACTCTTAATCTCATTTTTGACTCAATTTAATGATAAAATTCTTGAGAAGAGTCGATACGAAAACAATTGGTTCAAAACAACTGATATTCTCATAGCTATCGATATAATAAAAAGCCATCAAAACTGGAAAACCCGAACGCAGTGATCGTTATTCTGTGCGACCAATGCATGTCCGTAAGTGTGGGCTAACATGTCTTCATCAGTGAGTCCTCAGCTGTCGATCGTATCGATGGTTAATTGTGATGACAATAACTTATATGTTGATAACCAAAGAAACCAATTTCGAGCCTTAGGGCTGTCCAATATGTTTTCCAATGACACGTCCTGTGCTCTTAACTGCTCAGGACATGGGGACTGCTATAACGGAACATGTTTTTGTGAAGTGAGACAAAAATTTCTGTCATATAATCGATTTATTTAATAAAATTGTTGTCTATCTTCAGGTAGAATATAGTGGCGGCGCCTGCAATGACCCGAACCTTCGGTATTACATCGCGTTTTCGACCGTCTTTTACATGATATGCGCCGTTTCTTTCGTCCAATTGGTTAACACTTATTATCATTATTTGTCTTCAAATTTAAACTCATATTTCGTATTACTTTTCAGATTCTGTGCATAAACTCTGAGTTCAGTCGACTTAAACCCAGATCTTTCATCCGAGCGCTTAGAATAACGACTCAAAAGGCTCTCTATTTCTTCATATGTCTGGCGACAGCCATTCGTGGCTTTTATTTTTCTTCGCCGAAGAACTCAACACTTCTTTGGGCGGAGAGTCTGATGAGTGCTTATTATCCGGTTTTGTTGAGCGGCTCCTCTTTAGTCGTCTGCTTTTGGGCTGAAGTGAGTTCTCAATCAAACAAATACTGAAAATTGATTTTAATTGAATCTATCGAAACGGACAGGTATTCCATTTGCATGACGTCAGTGTTGAGCGCCCGTCGTTTTTAAGCAAATCCTTCACCGGATTTATTCTGTTTAATGTCGTGACGTATTCCCTTCTGATGGCAGAACTGGTATTACTTACGTTCGCCAATCCGAGTGATACGGATAAAGTATGGCATCTGTTATACCTGTGCTCTTATTGATGGCTTCTATCATTATTTTTCAGAGTTTATTCTTAAGCATATTTAACAGCATTTATGCGTTTCTGATGTTAATTGTGGTCATATTCTTCCTGATATATGGCGTCGAAGTCTATTTCAAAGTTAGAGGAGCTTTCATTCAGGAAGAGTCGGCTCCTCAAGACTTGTCACAACTACAACAGTCCCGACTCGGCCTCATATCGCAAGCCGTTCTGCTTTTAATTACAGTACTTTTCATGTTTTCCGAAGTTTTGGGCAGTTTTTGGAAAGACAAGTATTTAACCATTTTTTGAAATATTTGATATGATATTAAAATTACTAAAATTCTTGATTCATATGAACAGAGTTCCGGTTTTGAGCCGAAATTATCACCAAATAATGTTCCGAGTCGTTGAACTTGGAGTCGCTCTTTGGTTTCCATGTGTTCTCTGGAACTGCATTCGACCGGAAAGGCTATGGATTTTAAATCCGAGAAGAATTCTTCGTCGAGAGGTCTCGAGAGAATTTGCGACACAAATACGTGAAGCGGAAGCACTGGTCTGTTCGCCCTCTCATTCTGTGTCAGTATTGCGTTCCGAACAATATGTGTCGACCCGTTCTCTCCCCGAGTGTTGGATTTGTTACGACTCGGAGAAGAAGGATTGCGGGCCTTTGATACAGCCCTGTGCCTGCAAAGGGGATGTCTCGGCCGTACATCACGACTGTCTCAAGAGATGGTTAATGGAGTCGTACACCAATCCGGAGAACGTTCGCTGCAAAGTGTGTAACGAATTGTATGAATTCGAAAGGGGACACATATGGCTGCCCTCTGGCCTCACAATCACCAATTGGTTCAAAACGGGGGCCATCATATCGATAATGTGTAGCACAGCCGCCGGAACCTGTCTTGTGATCAAGATTTTCGAACACATGTACGTCAAGACAATTAGCGTCGGCTGTGCTATACTCGTAGAGTACGTCTGTTTGAGGTAAGACTCACCAATGGTTTTATCATTGATTAACCAAATGTTTGGTCAGGTTCTTGGGCTTCAATATGATAGCTGCCTATCAGAGGGCGAAGTTCTCTGCCATCAAAATCATTGGCCAAAAGATTTCAGGCGGTGTTAACTCAAATCTGATGATGAATACCGTCAGTCAAACGATTCCAAACCATCAGTTGTGCACTTCTTGTGTCACAAAACGAGATTCGATAGACGACTACTGTCCCAATGGGCCGGATGTCACAGAAACTGTTCTCACAAAAGGTGGACAACCGATGGAACCGTCGGTCGAAGACAAAGATTAAACAGAATTCTCAATAAATGTTTTGTATTGAAATAATGGACAGACAGATGAGTGAGTGGCTCTCCTTTAGTACCAATTTATTGATTTATTTATATCTCAATCATTCGATGCATTCATTTCGTGATTTCGGTTTTTAATCATTTTTTTCAGTACTTTATTATAGTTTAGAAAAAATAATTCATCGAAACTATGATTCCGTTTAAGAATAAGTTTTTATTAATTATTTTTAGTCTTTTTCTCAATTATTTTGATTGAAATCCATTTATATATTCATTATTTTCATCTCATAATCGAATTAATCGTTTGAATAAAAGTTGAAATGATTGAAAACATTCGAACAAAATATGTTTAAAAAGTGTATAAAAATATTTGAGTTTCCTTTCAAATCAAAAATATAATATAATTTTTTTCGTTATATTTATTATATATCTATTCAGTTATATATTCACTGTATATCTGATTGTATTTATCGAAATATGTTTAGGGTTTTCATCTGAACTATAGATGAGTTGTTTGTCTTTTTGTGATATAATTTCCGGTTTAATAATCGATGGAAACAATCAATTATTATATTATTTAAATGACTCTCGAGTTCTAGACTTAGATTATATCAAATATATATATATATAATATTCGATGAAATCTATTGATTAAATAAATATTAATTAATTGGTTTAAAAGAATTGTATTTAAAGAGAATATTATTTTAATTTTTATTGACTTAATATAAACGTAAAGTTCTAAAAATATTTATAATAAAAATAATATAAAAAAATTATTGTAAACATTGAATAATTGCGTTTTGAGTTCATTTCAATCAGTTTGACAGCAGTTGGTCCCCATTTCTTGAGGTCATAAACAAATGGATACGATTTGACAACTGTTTGCCGACTTTGCGCTCAGTAGTAGTCCCGTTGGGCTGTCGTCTCGACACAACTATATCCTCTAAAAGTGATTCTGGATTTGAATGACGGGAATAGCCCTCAAGTAATGACTTTGGAGTCGGATATTGAGAGACAATTGCGTTCGCGATTTCGTAACTAATTTTCGGGAATTGCATTAATTGTCGTTTCCATAGCTTCTCGTGAGTGGAGGCGTCCGTCGGGTCGACAGTACTTCTATTGTCCGCCTCTGCAAACCATCCGATGTTCTGATTCTTCCTCTCATTTCTAATCAAAGACTCGGCCACAGAACGGGTGTATCGATAGATATATGTCGTGACCTCTGAGTAATCATTTGCTTTAATGACAGAAATTTTTGCTTCGGAATCAAATGCCATGAGTTTGAACTCCATATCAATGAGAGCTAAGTCCACGTCTTCTCTGGTCACTGACGGCAACGAATCCCTTCTGTTTTGCCTTCGATTACGATTCGTAAGATCAGAGTCGAGTTCATTGAGTCGTTGTCTGAACTGATTCTGTGCTTTAGTTTTCTGTCGTTTGAAATATTGCTCTAATTTTAAGACCAAAAGAGTTATGTTTTTTAGATTTGATTTTTCGATCACTTGTTTTGTGAAATCGAAAAGAGTTTCTCCAGAATTAGTGACATAAGAGTTGACTCTCTCTATCAAATCGTTTGCGTCGATGACCACAAGAATCTGGTTTTGTTGGACTTCTTTGTCGGCTATAGTTGTTTGAGAAGACATCTGCGATGACTCAACACAAGTTGAAGACTCCATCTGTTCTTCAACCAAATGAAGCGATTTTCTAATCCACGTAACACTCATTGCAACTGACGGACAGTCATTTGTCCGGAAATTGCATTCCTTTTCGGCAAACAATTTGTCCAAAACTTTTTTAATCAATTCATATAATTGTCGATCAATTACTGCAAAGCAATACTTATTCGCGTTTTTTATTCCTCGACTTTTGAGGACTTCTTTGTTTGCGTTTTCCTTCTGTTTCTGTAACTCTTTTTGAATTTTCTTTTCATTTCGTTGTCTCTCTTTGTCTTCTCTTTGGATCACTTTTTGGATCTCTTTTTGTTCTTTCGTTTGTTTTTTGTTCAAAAAATTAATACTCTTTTTGAGAGAACTTTGAGTTCGGTTTCGGACTGTCTTTTGGCCGAAAGGCGTTCTGTTTATGAAATTCGGTTTAATTGGTGTCCAATCACTGCTTCCGATCGAACGGAAAGACATTACAGAAGTGTTTCCATCATTGGGTTTGTCTTCAATGTCTTCATTCAAATCATTATCTTTTTGTTGACTCTGAAGAGTAGGCGAACAGAAGACGACTTCAATGGAATCATTGGAGACATCATTGGCTCCAATCGATTGCTTTTCTTCTTCAGAATCTGAGTCCAAAGTCAGGGTATCATTGGATTTGTCTGTCGTTGTGATCGGCGGTCGACTTATGGCTGGAAGTGATTCAAAGCTGTCATCGATTCGATTGTTTGGTTCAAATTCTTCTGAATTCAGTTTAGATTTGATTCTTTGAAAGACAGGTATTTCTATGAGTGAGTCATCGATAGAGTCGTCAAATAAACTCATTTTATACTAAAATTTGTGTAAAAACTAAAATAAAATCAAATAATTGTCAAAAAATATCTCAATTTGTTTACGATTTGAAATCAGAGCTCAAAAATGTACACAAAAAATAAAAATAGACATAAAATACGACAAAAGTTTTGAACCCTTTTCAACAAAAATCATATGAAATGATGAAAACCTTTGCTTTCATTTTGGGACGTATTTTATGTTTAATTTAATTCAAAATATTGTGAATCGTTTGAAGACGTGATTTGTTTTTAATGCCAAAACTTGTTTCAAAACTTTTGCCGCGACTTTAGTATTGATTTGGCGCTCAAACAGTCATAAGTCGACTACAGTTTACCTCTGAGTCCGACCACTCTTTAACTCATTTTTATATTTAATTAATTTTTATCTCATTTTATACTTTAAATCTCAGTTCAGACAATTGCTTAAGACATGACTTCTATGGGAAGTGTTGCCCTCGAGAGCGAGAATTCTCGAGAAAATATGAAAATTTTAAATCGGATTATGAGTCGAAAGGCCGCCAAAAATGAGGACCAAATGAATCCTTCGGTCAATTGCCGGCAAATAATGAACGGACAGATTGTCAGACAATTGTCTGGTCATCCGATAAAGAAGAGTCAGTCACTGACTCCGACGAACAGCTGTTCCCGATTCGTCCTCAACGGTAACACTAACTTCTCTTCGCTTCGTATCGAAGACCCGAAAAAAGGTAAAACAAACGAAAAGTTTTGATATTTTATTCATTAATTGATTGTCTGTTCAGTTGAGGACACGAATGACGACGACGTGAAGCTAATGCTGTCGACTATACCAGAGATTAGTCGCCATTTCGTTGTCTGCGGAAAGTTAGGCGAAGGGACCTTCTCTAAGGTCTTCAGAGCCAAACATTTGCATAACTCGAGCAAAGAATATGCCCTCAAATACGTGATCCCAACCATAAGGCCGACCAGAATTGCCGCCGAAATCAGATATTTGCGAGATTTGGGCGGAACTAAGAATGTCATCGGAATTAAGACCTGCTTCTACTCGAGAGGACATACTGTCGTAGTTATGCCTATTTTTCCGCACCAGAAGTTCACTGATTATGTCAATCAGTTGTCTGTCGAAGAGGTTCGACACTATATGAAGAATCTATTGATATCACTGGAAAGGATCCACTCTTTTGGTGTCATTCATAGAGACATAAAACCCGCGAACTTTCTCTACGACCGAAAGACACGGAAATACGCTTTAGTCGACTTTGGTTTGGCTCAGAATGAAAGGGAACTACTCGTCAGAACCCATACCAACAGTTCCTTTCGAAGATTATATTCAAACAAAGAGAAGACAACGAAAGACAATAAGTTTAAAGTTCCGGAAAAAGTGGAAACTGTTAGTAAATCTTCCAAACGGTTGGCTCTAATCGATTGCACCACTTCTGCCGCTAATAACTCTTTGGTTAAGAATTGTGACAATAAATGGCAGATAAGGAAAAGATCGAGAAATGAGGCCAACATCACAGAGAGGACCAGAATTGCTCCAAAAAGAGCCAGACTTGAGATTTCTCCGGAAAACGAGTCAACTGTTTTCAATTCTCCGATAACTCCGACTGTATTCAAGTCTCCCACCAGTAGAGCGCCGGTCGCCGCCACTGGAAGTATGACAACTCCTGTCAAATGCGGTCTTTCTATTGTTCCGGAAACGCCTCCGAAGTCAATAATGAAGAAGAATCTGAACAATGAGTTAAATGTTGAGACAAATGACAAAATGATTCCAAAAGAAGTGACAGAAACTCCGAAATCTCGTTACAAATCGACTCAAAAGAAGACAAAATCTACTGCAAAGTTGTCCCCCGATTTGAAGTGTGAGTGCCTTAAAGCGAATCAGGTCTGCAGTGTTTGCAAATCAAAACCAGAACTGATAGCTCCCAGAGCGGGAACGCCTGGCTTTCGAGCGCCTGAAGTGCTATTAAAATATTTATTACAAACGACTCTAATCGACATTTGGAGCGCTGGCGTCATATTTGCCTCATTATTAAGTGGAAGGTATCCCTTCTTCCGTAATACCGATGATATGACTTCATTGGCAGAAATCATAACAGTTTTGGGTTCGAAAAGAGTTGAAAAGGCGGCCAAAGATTTGAACAAAACTCTTATCATTTCAAACAAATACTCGGCAATGAATTTGAGACAACTGTGCGAACGATTGCGAGACAATCCTTCGTTCAACGCTCCCGACTCTGCCTATGATTTATTGGATAAACTATTGGATCCAAACCCAAGAACTCGATGGACGGCATCTAAAGCATTGACTCATCCCTTCTTTACTGACGATAATTAGCGATATTTTCGAAACATATTTCAATCAATAATTAAATCAATTTTTATTCACTTTTTATGAAATAGTATTTTAAGACAAATAAGAAATAAAAACAATTTGTCACTGAATTACGGCCTCTGAGGGCTCGCCTTAAGATCTTAATTGTCTGATCAGATGTCAGACCGTTTGGTCCCTTTTCATACGATAACACATTCATTGAAACACATGTTGTGTTTGTTTTGACAAACGTTTGAATTTTGAAAACAAATTATTTTTAATCAATTTTTGTGTCGATATGTCTGACGATGAGATCACTTACACTAAGAAACAGAAAGTCCTTCACTTCGGGAGTATTGAAGAGAAAGAGAAGGAAAGACTTGCGTCCAAAGGATCGGTCGCTTCGGGAAATATCCACAAAAACATTAATATAAGCGCTTCTAATGAGTACTTAGAACTGGAGAACCCCAATGTCTTGAGTAAAGACAAACAATCGGTTCTCGAAGAGTTCGAGCGACGGAAGAAAGCCCGACAAATAGCCGTCTCTACCGATGATATCGAAGTGAGGGCTCACTTGAGACAAATCAATGAACCAATTTGTGAGACATTTCTTTGTCTTTTTGGACAAAAATTAATTGTTTTCAATCGATTTTAGGTATTTTCGGTGAAGGACCGGCCGATAGGAGGGAGAGGTTGAGACAATTGTTGGCCCGTTTGGGTCAGGACGCCATCAGGAAGAAGAAGGAGGACGAGAGGGGCGAACAAAAAGAGGTTTGAATTAAACAAATACTTTATATTTACTTATCTATAATATTGTGGACAGACCTCAACGACATGGTATCACGAGGGACCAGAATCGCTACACTCGGCCCGACTCTGGATCTCAGACTTCTCCATAAGAAGAGCCTACGAGAGACTGGAAAGGGCTCGAGCTTTGAGAACAATCCCAGAGGAGACCCGCGCCGCCAAATCACAGGAATTGTATAAAAATTTGGGACAATTTGAGATCAGTTGCAGTCAAGTCGGAGATTTTCGTCCCATTTCTAGCTCTCAGTTCAGTCCCGACTGTTCTCTTGTGGCGACATCATCATGGTCAGTTAGATCTCTCCCAAAACAAATCATTTTAAATAGCGGTTCATCTTTTTTAGGAGTGGTTTATGTAAGTTGTGGTCAATGCCTAATCTGGAGCTGAGGTCAACCCTTAGAGGACACAACTGTAATGCCGGACAAATAGTATTCCATCCGTTTTCGACCAAAACCCAATCGGAAGAGTCCCTAAACTTAGCCTCCAGTGGTGTCGACGGATCAGTCTTTTTATGGAACTTAAAGAGTGAGGAACCCATCGGTAATCTCGAAGGCCATGAACCCAATCGCGTCAGTCATTTGGATTTCCACCCTTCGGGTCGTTTCTTAGCGACCGCTTGTTATGACAAGTCGTGGCGTTTATGGGATTTGGAGGCGTCTGAAGAAGTTCTCCATCAGGAGGGACACAGCAAACCAGTCCACGACCTCTCCTTTCAATGTGACGGCTCTCTCATAGCAACCGCAGGACTCGACTCTTTCGGACGGGTTTGGGATCTGAGGACCGGTCGCTGCGTAATGTTTATGGACGGACACCTCAAAGGAGTTCTGGCCATTGATTTTTCGCCAAACGGGTATCAAATAGTGACCGGAAGTGAAGACAATAGCGTAAAGATTTGGAATTTGAGAGAACGGAAACTCGAGTATACGATCGCCGCCCACACAAACATTGTCTCAAAAGTTATGTTTGAGAAAAATAACGGCAATTATATTATAAGCGCCTCATATGACAACTCAATCAAACTGTGGGCACATCCCGGTTGGACTCCCATAAAGACCCTGAGCGGACACGACGGCAAAGTCACATCTGTTGACGTCTCTCCCGATAATAAATATTTAGTCACCTCTTCTTTCGACCGAACCTTTAAATTATGGGAAAAGGAGTGAAAAATCATTTAATTTCCGTTCATTTCATTTATTATGAAAATTGATTTTATTGTATAACAAAACTTATAGTCCTATCAATCAATCAGTGCTTTAATTATTTGTTCGACAGTGAAGTGTCATTAAAGGGTCCATTGAATGACATTGAAGTTAACTTTTGCTGCCAATTCATTGCTAACGACTGCAGAGTTTTTACCAAAATATATACAAAAGGGACAAAAATACAGAACATATCTCTTATTTAATCTGATTTTAATACAAAAGTTTGAATCAATTAAATGCAAAATCATTTAAAATTTCTTTGATTTGCGATCTTTTTTGAAATGACTTTTAATTCTCTCAATTGATATGAAAAACAATATTTGAAGCGAGAGTTGAGCCACACTTATGATCGTTATTAGAAGTGAACCGAATTTCAAACCTTTGAATAAATCAGATTTAATACAATTAATTAGTTTTGGAGCAAAAGACTTACCCTTTTTTGGGAGATATATGAAAAACAGTCTCGAAGTCATCAACAGTTCTAATAGAATAAGAATCGATTGAATGTTCAAATTGAAGGCAAGACTGGAATTCATAGACTTTCCAATAGAGTTGTAGTAAATGTTTGAATGGATTCTCAATATAATAACAATTGAAACAATTGATTGAACGGCAAAAACCCAATTGTCTTCTGAACTCAAATATGTTTTTACACCAAAAATCGATTCGCGGAAAAAGTTTAGGAAATTAATCGAAACCATTAAAACTGATACCGAAATGATTGCAATCATTAAAATCATAAGATTTTGTTTTACTCTCAAAAACTCATTCATTATTTTCTGTCATTAATATTATTTTGTATTAAAAGTTTTTTTTTAATTTTTGAAAAATCAAACGAAAAATAGATTTCAAGAATCGAAGCTCGAGATCACATTTCTGAGAAAATATTTGTAAATTGAGTGATAAAATATAGTCCAAAATCGACCTAGTCTAGAACATAATCTAATGGCACCTGAAAGTAAAGGAAGACCCTCACAACTTGTTTAGAAGGATCGGTTATCTCACAGTTCCAGAAAGAGGTCGAGTAATGGCAATTGAAAACGGGGAAGAGGGACTGGCATAAATGGAGGCTAGGTTCAATTACGAAGCACTGAGCGATAGTTCAGAAAATGAAACAAATTATTATTAAATTAATTTTCAGAGAAAATAAAATTCATTGAAATTTTCAAAAAATTGTTGTCTAATTGAATATCAAACAATTGAATGTTTTTTCAATTTATTTAAAATTAAATGTAATTCACTGTTTTCTCGCACTTTATTCATATTATTGTTAAAACAAAATCAAAAGTTCAGAAAATCTGTTAAAAGTATTTCCAAAGAAATCAGATCCAAAGCAAACAATGTCGAGACATTCTGGTCAGTCAATAGCCTTGCCGAATTTGCCGATACCTATCGATTTTGTGGATAAAAAACAATTTACAAAGCTAAAGACTAGATACAAAGGTTATGCCGAAGTATTTCACATAGTTTTCATCCAAAGAAGGTTTAGCGAAATTGAGAGATGGAACCCAATCACCAGAAACAAGATGAGTCACATTTGGCCAAAATTGGAAGCATTTATACGAACAGATAAAAAGAATTATATATCAAAAAGAGATATTGTAAATGATTCGAGAACCTTCTTCACTACGGCTCATATGAATAAACTCCAACCGAAAAATCCACCGAAAGATGTTTTCAAGAGTTTTCGAGTGGCTGTACCAAGAATTGTGGTTTTATCAAGAAATGAAGCTTTAAGCCCTGAAGGGATTAAACACTTCTTTATTCAAAAAGTGCGCCAACAAATCGGGACAAGGGTTTTTTTTAATTTGAATGGTTATCTTACTGGACTCAAGACATTCATTGATCTAAATAATAATCAATACAAAGGTGAGGAACCTTTTCCCATTTGTTCAATATATCCGGTCATTCAATATGAATGGGATAAAGAGCCCAAAGATTTGATCGATAAACGCCCCGAAGATATTCAAAGATTCGTTTATGGATTGTCCTACGAATCGGGTGGAAGGGATGACCGCAAAGGCAACAGATATTATCATCGATTGCACGACAGAAAACTCGAATTGGGACACGTCTTCGAAATTGATAGCAAATACATCAATGGTCTCAAAGACACTGTCGCCAAAAGCAAAGGGCATTGGTTTGGTCTATATGTATGCGCCGGCGCCAGACTTGTCATTCACGATAACCTCATCCACCGAACAGTCGATAAGAAGCCTTCGGAAGAAAGACATCACAACACATCTTTAGTACAACAGGGAGGGGTTGTTTTTGTCAATGCGGAGTTGCGTTTGAGTGTACCTCATGTAAAACGTGAGGCGGATCGGGACGAAATTGATTGGCATCCATATGATTATAGGAGTTATGTACTCAAAGAGTTCGTCCAATATTTCGTTGCGCCTAAAAGTGATGAACCGGAACCGGAAAAAGATTTTCAAAATAGAATCAATGAGTTGAAGAATTTCAAATTCCCGATCTTATTCTTGGGTGCGAATGACTCTCAGTATAACACAATCAGTTGGGCTCTGAGTATAGACGTAAAGAATGGTCCGAACGATAAAGAAATGGCAGAGAGATTGGGATTTCTTGAAATACCTGAAGGCGGAAGAATTACGGCCATCGCTGACGGTATGGAACCCAAGGATGGAATCGAAGAGATTAAGTGGAGATTACATTACGAAGGACTGCACCACAGCGTTGTTTTGCCGATCAATTTGGATGAACCGAATCTCTCGTCTGATACGTTCGTAGTACCGGATCCACAAACTTTGATCAATCGATTACTGGATCCAAAAGAGAGGAATGTTTTTGAATTTAGTCCCAATTTGCACCGATATAAGCGTCGAAATCCCCGTCAAATTTTGAGACCTCTCTTCCGAGAGCGCAATATCCAAAGGTTCACATCAATAGAAAAACCGGAAAAATTGACTTATTTCGCGCCACCGATGGCCCCACCTCTCTATGACAATAAGGACGACGATTATCGCTATTATTCACAAATTCAATTCATGTATCCGAAATACATGGATACTGATCCATGGACACCAGATCCTTATAAAGAGTGGTATAAATTCGATGACAAATGGTATTCACTCGAAAACGATGTATCCATCCGTGAATATCAATGGACAAAGACCAAGGAGTTCGCGCAAATGGATTATCGAGATCACCAAACTCGACTCCATTTCAAAGCCGTTCCCTACGAAGTCAATAACCGGCGAATTGGTGTTGACGGTTGGATTTGGGAAAAGACTGGCAAAGAACCAATCGCTACGATGAAGACTCACCGCTATATTGAGAAGAGTCCATCTCAAGAGTCAAGTAGTCAAGGGTCAAGTAGTCAAGGGTCAAGTAGTCAAGGGTCAAGTGGTCTCAATTGGGCTCAAGTGGTAGCAAAAAAGAAAACCTAAACAGACTTTACTTTATAGTATATACCAAAAGTCTGACTCAAAGTTATTTATGAAATTACAGACAATTCAATACAAAATGTTATATAAATAGCAAATAAAATATTCAAAGAAATCGATTTAAAAATTTAATTTAGAATTCAATAAATTATCGGATAATTAATGTAAACAATAAAGAGATTCAGTCTTTAGTCACTCTTTGTGCGAGACTTGAGTTCTCATTTTGGTCGACATATTTGCATATTTTGATATCCCTGACCAGTCCCGCCTCACAGTTACAATTAGCCGGTTGAAGACAAAACCAAGTACATTTGGTATTTGGCTTTTGGCACATCCTCTGACACAATCGGGTTCCGCACCCGTAGAATATCTCATCCCTTCGTTCGAAGACTACTTTTTGTCTGCACTGCACGGGTGTAACACATCGGCCGGTCTTCAAGTCTCTGACATATCCCGGTTTGCAGTCAATATTTTTCGGTTTAATGCATTGACCGAAACACAACATATTTGGGTTATCGCAGGTTCTGCTGCAGAGTCGGGTCGAGTACTGGTAGTAGACCTCATTCTGGCGCTGAAGGAAGGGTTTATCAATGCACTGAAGAAGTGAGTGAAAGGGATGGAAATAAAATAAAATTATATTCTTCCAATCGTTTTAATAAAAATTTTGACTCAATGTAAAATACTTTGCAATTT
The DNA here is from genome assembly GCA_034700625.1 of Tectocepheus velatus. NCBI lineage: Eukaryota > Metazoa > Arthropoda > Arachnida > Sarcoptiformes > Tectocepheidae > Tectocepheus > Tectocepheus velatus. Next base: position 107,495 of record JAQIXV010000071.1, read on the forward strand.
ATTGATAATCAAGCACAAATAAAATTCTGATATTTTCAAGTCTATAAACTTTAATTCTTAATCGAATCCGTCGAAAGAAGTGTAAATGCAATCACTTTTCAAAATATTCTCAATTATTGTCATATTTTGGGATTCGTTGACGTATTTCTTCATCACTTTCTGATGGTTTCGATCCAAAAGTATTTCTGATAAAAGTTTTATAGACTTTCTTCTGATATAATAGTCTTTACTCGAAATCAATTCATTGATTTTTGGGACGAATATGTCGTAATGATCAAGCATAATTTTCTTTTAAAACTCATCTGAAATTTTATCAAGCTAATAATTAGTTGAATAAATTGAAATAAATTTAATGAAATCAATGTATTTATTGTTTGCATTTAAAACTCAAATATTATTTTCTGTACTTTTTCTCAACTGTTTTGAGTTTTTTTTTTCAAAAGTTATTTAAGAATCTGAAGAATACAACGAAAAGAACTTTGATTTTATGAAATGATAATTAAGAAAATGTTTTCGTTATTCACATCAAACCTTTAGTCCAAAAATTATAAGAGAATTAAATTGACTTCAATTTAGTATTGTTTTCATCGGAGACTTAATTTGAATTAAAATCTGAATCCCATATAAAAATGGTTTAGTTTTCTGCAGTTTTTATTGAGTTTTGTTCTGAACTCTTGAATCGACTTTCTTTCCAAACGTAAGAAAAGGTTTTGAAAATTTAAGACTCGACTCAAGTGGTCGGCAATCAATTGATTACCGTTTAAATTGGGTCTCAATTTATAAACGATTCGAAGGTATTTAAGATTTGGTAAATTGATGTCAATATTTGTGATGACTCTCTCAATAGCCCTCGAATTATAGGGCAAATGAATCTCCAAATGAGTCAAACCCTCCATTCCTTTAAAATCTTTAAATGAAAACAAAGAATTGATTTCTATTTGAAAATCATTTTAATTGGTTTTAAAGCGAATCGTCAATCGTTTCAATTGTTTTAATGCCTTCAGAGGTGACAATATTTGACTTGAATTTTGATTCGAAGACAATTCAAAACCGGAATCAATACTCTTTAGTTGAGAACACTTTCCTATCAATTGTTTAAATGAATTGAAGAATAAATTTTGATTCAAAGAGAAACGAGAGTTGAGTCCCAAATGAATCAATTGTTTGAATTTTGAGATCTTATCCAAGACTTGTTTGAAGACACTATTCTCTGTATCTATTAAATCGAGTCTTAAATGTCGAATATTTTTATACTTTTCAAATAAGTCCTCCAATAAGTGTTCCTCTCCTTTGATTCGACATAAATGCAAATCTTTTAGTTGTTTCAGATCTGAACTCAGAAGAAACTGGACATCAGTTGATATATTGAATGATGTCTTCAAAGTCTTGATATTAGGGAATCACTTCAAAAGCTTCCACTCATTTGTTGAGACAATTGTATAGAATTTCAATTTGTTTCCCAAGTTTTTCACAAATTCATTGAACACTGATTTCTCCAAAACATCGAATCGACAATTAATTGATACCAAATGACGACAATAAAAGTTTATAAGTCTTATGGCTTTCCACCAATTGTTGGCATCAAATAAATTGTGCGATATTTTAATGGTTTCAATGTTTGGACACTTTTGCAGAATTGATTCCAAACGTTTCAAATGGAAATACCATCCCTTCTGAGGAATGGAATACCAGTTGGTCTTCTGTGAAGACTATCACATCAATTGAAATCCAAAACCACGTGTTTTTCAAATACAGTCCTCTGGAACTGTTTGGACACACATTCGAGTTTGAGTTTGTCTTCGAGCGGTAAATACTGAAGAATAACTTCAGACAAATCATCGCAAATACGTTCACTAAATGATTGTCTCTTTTGTGAATCACTTCTTAAACACAATTTTTTACTCAAAGACATCTCTAAATGACGTTCTCTAAGAAAACTTTTATTTGAGCAAGGATAGTTTCCAAAATTAAATAAATTGCTCGTTTAAAGTATTTATTTATTATTGAATTCTCATACAATCCCTGGACTTATTTGAAAAATATAGAATTTGTTTTAAATTTTTGTGAATTTTTTTTTGTGTAAAACTAATAAAAAATATTAAATCTTAAAATGTATTGAATTTGTGTTTCAAATTAATAAACAATTTTCAAACGTTTAGCGATCGCTTGAATAGCAATAAAATGGTTATCGAATTCATAGACATTTCGTTTAGCGATTTGCCAGAAGGGGTCGAATCGGTACGACTTTTTGGGTCTAACCTTCTTATAGTTCTTCTCTTTCTTCGAGTGCTCACAGATCTGCTTAATTGTATCGCATTTTCGTCTATCAGACAATACTTTCTGTAATTATTTCAAAACATTAATAAAATTAAAGTTAAAATAAGACAAAAGGAATACCTCATAAATAGTTTGGTTTTTGAGTAAAATCCATAATAGAGTAAAGAGTTTGGAAATCAGTTGATTCTGTTTAGAGATTTGAACCGCATTTGCGCTGAATTTCTTTATTATTTGGAATAGTATTTCAATTGTGTCCGCATTTGAGACCAATTTTGGTAGAGTTTTGTCATACTATTCGAAAATAAGGCATTTAATTGAATTTTAAGTGAAAATTGAATTAATTGACTGACTTTTGCCAAATTCAAGAGAATGTTAACCGTGAGGGCAATGATCTGTTTGTGGGGTTCGCTTCGGTTGGACTCATCGAGTATTTGAATGAGTATTTTGACCGCTTCGTATTCAGCGAGTGTTTCGCACGACTCGGGCGACAATTTTGTCGTTCTGTCCAATGCTTGCAAATCGTGGGCCAGTATTAGGAGAGAGTCATATGTCAACAGTTTCTGTAAAGCATTTTGTGTTCGATTCCCTAAATACATGTCTTCTGTGGCCAAAGAAGTTGAGGTAAGTATTCGTTTGAAAGCGATTTCGATTTTTTTGTTCTCCTCGTGAATGCGTTTTCGAGTGTAGAACCCCCTCCACAGCGACTGTTAATAGACAATCAGTCATTTATTCAATAAAAGCCTCTTTTGTTTAATACCTGTATTTTAATGGCAGCTCTTCTTTTCCTGATTCCATCCAATCGTAGTCTGAATTGCATCTGAACTACGTTTGTATAGTAACGGAGTTTCAGAAACCTTTCCCTTTCGCTCTTCATCTGTCGTTTTGATCGGAAAAGTCTTTGAATGAAAACAACAGACTTAACGAGTCTTAGCTCTTCTCGTCTCTTCATTTTAAGCGTTTTATTCTCTCTGAATGTCTTTTGACATAATGTCGTAAAATATTTGAGTTTCAAAAACCTTTCCCTTTCGCTCTTCATCTGTAGTTTCGATCGGAAACGTCTTTGAATGAAAACAACAGATTTAGTGAGTCTGAGCTGTCCTCGCCTCTCCATTTTTAGCGCTCTATTCTCTCTGAATGTCTTCTGGCATATTGTGGTCAAGTATTTCAGTCTTAAAAACTCTTCCCTTTCACTCTTCATCTGTAGTTTCGATCGGAAAAGTCGTTGTATGACAACAACAGACTTAAGAAGTCGGAACTCTTCGCGTCTCTTCATTTTAAACGCTTTATTCTCTCTGAATGTCTTCTGACATATTGTCGTAAAGTATTTCAGTTTCAAAAACCTTTCCCTTTCGCTCTTCATCTGTAGTTTTAATCGGAAAAGTCTTTGAGTAAAGACAACTGACTTAACGAGTCTTAGCTCTTCTCGTCTCTTGATTTTAAGCGCTCTGTTCTTTCTGAAAGTCTTTTGACAAATTGTGGTAAAATATTTGAGTCTTAAAAACTCTTCCCTTTCGGTCTTCATCTGACGTTTGGATCTGTAAAGTCTTTGAATGAAGACAACAGACTTAAAGAGTCTCAACTGTTCTCTTCTCTTCATTTTTAGCGCTCTATTCTTTCTGAATGTCTTCTGACATATTGTGGTAAAGTATTTGAGTCGTAGAAACTCTTCTCTTTCGGTCCTCATCTGTAGTTTCGATCGGAAAAGTCTTTGTATGAAAACAACAGATTTAGTTCGTCTCAAATGTTCCCGTCTTTTGGTTTTCAGCGCTTTATTCTCTCTGAATGTTTTCTGACATATTGTCGTAAAATATTTAAGTCTTAAAAACTCTTCCCTTTCGGTCCTCATCTGAAGTTTGGCTCTGAATTTCATCTGAACTTTGATTGTATAGAAACGGAGTTTCAGAAACTCTTCCCTTTGACTCTTCATCTGTTGTTTCGATCGGAAAAGCCTTTGAGTGAAGACAACAGACTTAATGAGTTTGAAGTGTTCTCTTCTCTTCATTTTTAGAGCCCTATTCTTCCTGAATGTCTTTTGACATATTGCCGTAAAATATTTCAGTTTCAGATACCTTTCCCTTTGGCTCTCCATTAGACGTTTGGATCGGAAACGCCTTTGAATTAAAACAACAGATTTGAAGAGTCGGAACTCTTCGCGTCTCTTCATTTTTAGAGCTCTGTTCTCTCTGAATGTCTTCTGACATATTGTAGTAAAGAATTTCAATTTGAGAAACCTTTCCCTTTCGCTCTTCATTTGAAGCTTCGATCGGAAAAGTCTTTGAGTGAAGACAACAGACTTAACGAGTCTTAGCTCTTCTTTTCTCTTCATTTTGATCGCCTTATTTTGTCTGAATGTCTTCTGACATAAAATAGTAAAGTATTTGAGTCTTAAGAACTCTTCCCTTTCGCTCTTCATCTGTAGTTTTGATCGGAAAAGTCTTTGAATGAAAACAACAGATTTAGTGAGTCTTAGCTCTTCTCGTCTCTTCATTTTAAGCGCTTTATTCTCTCTGAATGTCTTCTGACATAATGTCGTAAAGTATTTGAGTCTCAAAAACTCTTCCCTTTCGCTCTTCATCTGACGTTTAGATCTGTAAAGTCTTTGAATAAAGACAACAGATTTGGTGACTCTCAACTGTTCTCTTCTCTTCATTCTGAGCGCTCTATTCTCTCTGAATCTCTTCTGCAATAATGTGGTAAAGTGTCTCAATTTGAGAAACCTTTCCCTTTCGCTCTTCATTTGTTGTTTCGATCGGAAAAGTCTTTGAGTGAAAACAACAGACTTAATGACTCTGAGCTCTTCTCTCCTCTCGAGTCTAAGAACTTTATTCTCTCTGAACCTCTTCTGCAATATTGTGGTAAAGTATTTGAGTTTTAAAAACCTCTCCCTTTCGCTCTTCATCTGACGTTTAAATCGGAAAAGTCTTTGAATGAAAACAACCGAATCTTCAAACAGTTTCTCTTCCAAAAGAATTTGATCCGTTTTGTGTTTAAAGATAATGGCGTCCAATAACTCGAAAGTCTTCTTCCGATGACCGGAAACGATATCCTTAGCTGTGATCCCCTCCGGAACGATGTCTCCGAAAGCTTTGAGAGCGATCTCAACGTTGTGTAGCTTTCGAGTGATATTATTGGCCGGAAACAGAAGTTTAGACAAAAGGTCTTTGTTTTGAGTCATGAGTTCTGCGATTCGGGTCAGTCTTATACCACATCTGAGATCAACCGCAAGATTGTTGGTCTCGAAATCGAATTCTTCGATAGCCGTCTGTTTGTAACCAATCGAAAGTCCGGAAACTCTTAAATATTTAGTGATATCTCCGACTCCAGTGATGTAATCGCGTCCGAAGGATATAATCAAATCGAGTGTCGACTTGTATTGAGATGTCTTCCGGAAGAGACAGGGATTGTGTTCAATGAGTCGGACCTGTTTTGCTTTGTCCAAAAAGTTCAAAAGAAGTAGAAATTTGGTTAAAATAAATTTTTTGGCTTCACTCATGTGGTGCTCGTCTTTGAAGAAATGAATGACAGTTTTGTGGCCGTATTTTGACATCAATTCCTTCGACACCAAAAAGTTTTCGGCAATAAATTTGGCCAAAGTTTTGACAATTGGTTGACAACTGATGACAATCTTCTGCTGGAAAACAGTCTCCAAACCGATCCGAAGCCAAAGAGGATTATAGGAAAGCAATAAATCCATTATATGTTTGCGAATACCGGTGTCCGCGTGAATGGCCCGGTCTTTGCGGACATTGAACTTCTCTTTCTTGATGTCGGATACGATCTTACGATTGATTTTCAAGACTTCCTCCGAACGGTACAAATCGTTGGCAGCGCTTCTCAATTGATTCCATTTGACTGACTCTCGATATGTCTCGACAGACATCTCCTCCTTAGAGGGACAGACACTTAGACTCGTTTTGTTTGAGTTAAAGCATTCGAGAATCAACTGATTCGGATCTATTTTGTCGCACTTGTCATCCGAGTCCTTCTTCGGCGCCAACATTACGTTAATCCAAGAAATGTATTGAATATCTTCGACCCCCAAACAAAACTTTACCGAAGAGGAAGGGGTCGACGATTGGATTAGAGACGGATTGCATTTTGGAGTTCTGATGAGAGGAGAGTTGGGTCCACCGGAACGCCTCTTCTTAGTTGTCGTTATCGATAAGAAGTTGAGATGAGTTCTGTTTCGAGGCGTCACTCGAAATGTAGCCCTTCTTAGCGAAGAACTGGAACCACCACTCGATCGACGGCGAGCGGGAGTTATCTTCAGAGGCGTTAACTTCTTCCTCAGTTTTGGTGGAAGTCTTTGGGGGACAACAAATGTGTTGTCGTTGGGAACGGTATTAACGAAGTTCTCCCCAAACGGAACCCAATTGAATGTCTGTTCCGTTCGCTTCTGTTTTTTCGACTCAATGTCAGACCTGTTCTCATCTGCGAACTCATCGGTAGAGTTGTCATCAAATGGGATAAAATCAAAACCTCTGACATCTCTGTCGACAACAGTTGTCCTCTCGTTAGTGGCGGTGGTCGGGACCCGACTGCTGTCCAATTTAAAGAACATAAAACCTCTTTTATTAGTCGGTCTTCTATCAGGAGACTCCTTAAAATCTTCGCTCATTTTAATTAATTTAATTAAATTCAATTGAATTTCAATTTATATTAAATACGAATCAAAACAAATGAAACACAAATTCAGTTGAAATGAGAATAGCTTTGAATGAAATGAACGACAGTTTTGAACGTTTGTCAGACTTTTAATTTTTAAACCAAACGATGCCTTCATTTGATTGGTTCTTACGATCACTCATTTGATTGGCTCTCAATTGCATCACTCAGTCATCAGTTGAAACGATGAGTGGTTTTCAATGTCATGAGATGTCATGAGAGGGCGTTCCAGTCGTACCACTCATTCAGTTATGTTGTCATTGAATGTGACTTAAAGTGATTCAAAGTTTTCAAAATAAAAATCACATGTTTTTAGTCAACTCTTGTCATAAACACTAATTTAATACAATTTTTAACTAATTTTGTGAATCAATTGTTTAAAGTCTTTAATCAAATGACAATCTTTGAGATACAATACGCGCCACACGTTTGGCGTCTATTGAATGGCGTTTTCTGTGTCTATAAACCTAACCACAAGTCAATCAGATCCACGAGACGGACAATTCTTGAGGGTCTTTGTGATGGTATGAATCACTCGACGATACAATAATTTTGTCTCAAAATAAGTTTCAATTTAGAGTTGAATTCAATGAAAACCCGTTCCCCTCGAAAATATGTCGACATATCGGGAGAGCTATCGAGTGGAGAGGGTTTGACGGTTGAGACCAAAGAAAGTTTTGCAGACAATCCCCTCGTCGTCGGACAGCGATATCAATCGCAAGATTTTTCCCTCGCTAATGCCAACTACCCTGGCTACTTTTCATCGGGAGTTGTAGTCTTTTTCATTGGCAAATATACCCCTAATTTCAAAGATTTCAAAAGATGTCAACTCTTGAGGGTATATGAAATGAAGGGTCAGTTTGGGTTCGCAACCAATGACTTCACGTCTGACGGAAAGATAATTGAGAAGACGTGGTTTAAACACATAAGAGAGGGACACATCACAAGAGTTGTCAGTAAAATGCAGTCAACATTTCAGACACAAATGTTTAAAACAATGGGAATCGATATCAAGACTCAGGAGGCGTATGATATGGCAGCCAAAGGGTTGATCAGACCTCCTGTCCAGAAGACTGCGCCCGTTATATATGCGTTACGTTTGACAGACTTCTCCCCTCCCTATTTCACGCTTGAAATCGAGTGTATTAACGAATTCGAACAATACTTGTTTGGAATCATTAATGATATTGGACTCAAACTGAAGGCCAGTGCGATGTGCACTGGACTCAGACTCAAACGGTACGGACCCTTCACTGTCGAACACTCTTTATTAATGAAACACTGGACGAGTGAACACATTATTCAAAATATAAAAATATGTAAACCATTGATAGAACCACTTTTGAGATCCCCGTCCCTCTCACTCAGTGATCCAACAGAGCCTTCAGATCACGAGATCTTCTTAGAGACGCTGCAAAGACCCGGATTTGAAGCTTAAGTGTTGTTCAATAGTGTCATACCTGTAGTGATGATGTCTGGCGAAAGTCTCGGCCACCAGTAGTGGGAATACAATCGACGCGTCGGCATATATTTTGACGGGTTTTGCCTCTCTTTTGATTTTACCCCACGAGACGGCCTCATCGGGTCGGGCGCCGGCATCACTACCATCGAACTCATTGGCAGTATTGATGAAAACCGAAAAGTCTGCGCCGTTTCGCTATTTTATGATAAAATTGTTAACTATTTGTAAATAAATTGAATAAATGACTGACCATTAGATTCGCGTTACAGATGTGGTGTTTGACTAAACCTCCGCCCAATATAATCATCGCTGACTTCCGAGCCTTTACTGCAATCGTATTAATTCGTCGAATATCTGTATGAAAGACATTGACATCAGTTATGATCTCCTAATGAGAGGAATGTCCCAAACCCTGAACGATATCTATTTCGAGGCCCGGATTTCTGTAAGTATGGAAATAAATCATATCTCCTAACGAGCCATCAGTCAGTGCCGGACAGAAGATTGGGATTTGATTTCTTGCGGCCCAATAGCAGATCGACTCCTCGTTATTGATCTTCTCTCCCAAACGTTGGATTACCTTCGATGGGGACCACCTCTGGTCGGTATCCTTCTGTTCGGTAAGCATTTGGTCGAGAATGGGTTGAACCCAATTCTCAAACTTACAGTAATTATCGTTTGGGACCAAAAGGTTTCCGATTCTATTGATTCCTTCGTCTCTTAATTTACTTCCACTGAGATTAAAGTCTCCGACATATGTCTGACCCAAACATTTGATTATATCTTCTTCAACACCGCCAGCAGTGGTCACAATGCAGTCGATCTAAAGGGGGAATCAATTTGAGAAAAGTTACACTTATGAGGAAAGGCTTACCATTTTGTGCTGAACCAAAAACCTGATCGTATCCCTCACTCCACTTGAGATCATATTAGAGGTATATCCCAAGAATATAGTGCACCCATTCTTACGACGAATAAATGGGTCCGACTCTAAGATATCGTCTTCGAAGGGCTCGTCGCGACTCTTGAGCTTAAGTTAAGATAAAATGATTAGAAAATGAAAGCCTTTTGAGACGAGTCTACCATTTGTTCAATTTGTTGGACCGATTGTCCAAAACTTGTCGCTTGAAATCCTGTCGTGAGATATGTCTGAAGAAGTGCCGAATGATTTATCCCTTGATTAAAGTCATAGCCTTTAACTTTGGTCGGGAATGAGTCCAGGATTTGACCGACGGGTTTGGTTTTGACCAGAACTGCTTCTTTGATAAGCGAAGGAACCGATTCCATGACTTATATCATTTGAAAATATCACAAATTGATTCAAGAATTAATTAATTAAGATCAAGGTTAAATTAGATCAATAAATTGTCATTTAATTAATTATCTTAAGATGTTTTGCTTTACCGCTCATATCAAACACCAAAACATCAAAACTCATGAGTTGTTTAAAAGTTCAACAAAAATGATGTCTAAAACTATTTTAAAGATTATTTCAATTTAATTAATATTAAATAAAAACCAAACATTTGTTTAAAAATATTTAAATAAATGAAAATTTGTTCTCAGATTCAATTAATTTACTATAAAATCGTAATTAAAGACAATTAATATTTTATTAAAAGTGATAAAACTTTTTGTTGTTTTATGTGAATAGACCTCAATCTCAACATTGCATCAGATGTTTGTCAACAAAACATTCAAAAAAACGTAAACAAAGTTTTTTGAAATTTTATTAATCATTTTGTTTGATATCAGAACCAAATTAAGACAATTAAGACAAATGTCAAAATCGATATACGAATACGTGAGACAATATGAAGAGTCAACAGACAATGTCTTATTGAAAGACTGTTATATTGTCGTCAGAATCGATGGACAAAAGTTTCACAGATTTTCAAAAAAACACAATTTTTTGAAACCAAATGACAAACGGTTTGTTAATTATCTTTAAATCCTTTGATTCAAACAATTTATTAAACTTTTATTCACTTTTAATATCAATTGAAAAGATGTTTGGATCTGATGAACGAATCGGCAAAACATGTCATGAAATCGTTTTTCCCGAATATAGTCATCGCTTACGGTATTAAACAATTGTCTTAATTATGACCTAATTATCACTGAATCTAATTGAAGGCCAAAGCGATGAGTTCTCGTTCATTATCCGTCGGATTTCCAATCTTTACAAAAGACGTCAAAATAAGATAATGTCTTTAATTGTCTCTTCATTTACCTCTGCGTTTGTCTTCTATTGGTCTAAATATTTTCAAAACAACTCTTTTATTGAAAGTCTTCCATCGGTTCCACTTCAATATCCGCCCGCTTTTGACAGTCGATGTGTTTTATACCCGAACTTAACAGTAGTTCGGGATTACCTCCGATGGCGTCAAGTCGATTGTCACGTCAATAACCTCTACAACACGACATTCCACGCACTCACCGGACAGTATACAAAATATGAACTCAATTCCGACGATTCCTATAAAATTGTTGTCAAATCAGATGATGACAACAAACCGAAGCCATTGACTGCCAGAGAAGCGACCGAACGGTTGTCCAAAACTTTAAGTTCAGACAAACACGAGATTCTGTTCAAAGATTATGGCATTAATTACAACAACGAATTGGAACAGTTCAAGAAGGGGTCAGTCCTTATGATTAACATCAGTGAAGAGTTGAGCAAATCTATTGTCAAACAAATGAATCCAAAGAATAAGGGATTAGAATCTCCCGATGAGTCTGACATTGATTTGAATCAATACATTTCAATCAATTATATCGATATAATTAAAGATAAATTTTGGTCACAAAACGACAAACTTCTCGATTAATAACTAATAAAATGATTAAAACAAATGACAATTAAATTTCTTCAAATCTCTGATCAAAAGAGATAATAATTTTCAATCAATTGTCTTATTTTAAAACCATTTTTAGGGTTTTATTCATTGATTGACGTCCACTCCTATCGTAAATACCCCTCATTTATCCCATAAATACATCATAATTATCTAGATCATCTGAGATTCGATAAGTATTTGTTATGTTTTATTCAAATATATTAATAATTGAGAGAAAAACTGATAAAATTGTGAACAAGAATATAATCTTTGTCTGAATTTCTATATATTTGTAACAAATTAAATATCAAAATATTATTCAATTATAAGATTCGTATATATCTATTCAAAACTCGTATATAATCGTAAAATAATATTTTGATTCAATTAAAATCAAATTTTGGAACAATTTTTTGAGGAAAAAAAATTTATTTTTAGAAACAAAACAGAGATAAGACATTCAAGTCGTGGGTCTCATTGGTTATAGACTAAAGTCGTGGATCTCATACTTCAACGAATCACTAGATCTGTCGCTCTTTGACTGTCCACTCAATCCCAATGTCAAATGGCCGTCTTGAGGCGGACTTTAGGAAAACCGGGAGAGTCAGGCGTTTGGGACGAGTCGTTACTTTGTTATAATTCTCCGAATGACTGTCCACTCAATCCCGGTGTTAAACGGCGGACATTTGGCGGATTTGTAGGACACCGGGAGAGTGGCGGATGGGATCAGTCGCTACTTTGTTATAAACCTGTTCTGTCTTTAGTCGAGTCCCCAATGAGTCACTTCTCTTCAGTCTATCTCTTGTTTCGTGAAATGATTGAATAAAATGAGTGAATATTCGCTAAAATTTTGAAGTTTTGTTTTGAATTCTTGCGGCAGTTGAGAGCCAACGCCCGCTCCTCAACAGTAGAGCCGACTTTCCTCTCAATCCTCACTCTTATGACAAGTCATTAGAGATCATATGAGATGCGATGACCACACGATTAAGTCATCAATGGCTTCGGCGATATCTTCTTCACTCAAAACTTCAGACAACTCCAAATCTTTGGCCGACTTACGCCTCCTTCGCTCACATAAAAGTCCCGATTCGTAACGAACCAAATCATTGCTTCAAACCTTTCGGGTCCGACAAACCATAGCCAGAGATGGCTAACAAATAACTTGTCCCGTAATGAGACACAAAGTTTATGAGGATCCGCAAAATGAAATGTTTCACCAAAACTCATTCCACAGCTACTCGTAGAAGTGGGGATCTGTATCGATATTGGAGTGCTTTGATTTCCGTCCAAAAGTTGCCAAATGACAAACCCTTTTACTCAAAAATCAATTATCGATTCTCAAGATTTGATTTTTATTGGTTTTCAATTCATTCGTTTTTCCCCAAATTTTCATTAGTTTTAATCAAATGTAAAGTTTTACTTCTTTTTAAATAATAAGTTATTTAATAATTGCATTAAATTAGAAAAATTCATGCATTCATTCAATTGATTTACAGTTTAAATGTATTTCTGATTTGAATAACTGTTAAGAAGTTCTTTGATTTTAACAAAAATGTGTAAAAATTTCTGTGAAAACCTCTGCTCTTGTTTTGGAGGTAAAGCTAAACAAAAGCATAAGAAAAAACGGAAGACTAAAATGAAGACAACGACCACTACTCACAACAAATATGGAACCAATTGGGAGACACT